>VZTT01039637.1:0-14014 GCA_013400855.1 Buphagus erythrorhynchus | reverse complement strand
ACAATGACCTTAACAATGACTCTTAAGATTATGTTATCATTAGATATGATCATATGAAGTAACTTCATGCAGTTTGCAATAATTTCCTTCACTCAACAGATCCAGTTGAATTTAATTTGGTGAGTTCTTTTGCTTTGCTTTCTTTCTACTCCTTGCTTTGCTTGGAAAGCTTGGGCTTTCAGTGGTGCCAAGGAATATAGAATAAATACACCCAGAATAGTTTGGACCAGATGATATACGCACCAGGCCAGCAATCTGACTGCTTCTGGGATTTGATGTCATGTCCCAGTGTGATGCTGCATTGCATTGTATTATTTAGACATCCAGACTATCTAGGAGGTTCCTTAAATTAGTTACACATGGTGCTGTACACATGCTCTCCATCTATATTTGTGTGTTTATCAACCCTATAATAGTTATCCTTTTTCTGTTTTCCTACATCCTGAAGTTTAATAGAATATGATGAGAAAAGAAGATTGATTTAGTTACAGTTACCCTTCTGTTATTAATGCACGACATTCAAGGTCTTCACAGATCTGACCACCAGTTTTGTTAGGCTTCATGAAAAAATGCCATGTAAAATGTCACTTCTCACAAAAAAAAACACAAAACTTTGGAACTGAGATGGTGGAAGACAAAATAAAGCTAAACATCTGCACTTATCTCAGGAACTCTGTAGTTTTAAGTTTTGTAATGGGACAGGAAGTAGCTGTTTCTATAAACATCTTTTTAACCTATGTTAATTAAGTAGTTATTTGAAAGAAGAAAATATATTGATCAAAATGTTTTTAGTTTTCACAAAAAACTAAATATACTAAATATATGAAAGTACTTCATATACCTTGGAAACAAATTCTTGTTCAGGAGATTATGACATCTGTCTTCACTTTTGCTTTTCTGTTCTCAAGTATTTTTCTCACTTCAAAGGCTTAGTGGTATGGAGGAAACAAACTAATGCATCTAATCAGTAAATAAAGATTCAGTGTTGATAGTAAGACCTTTTTCTATAACTTTGCATATATATAGTTCCACCTTAAATCCATACAGCAGTTGGAAATAGGTCAACACTTGTTTTTTGATGAAAGAATGCAAACCTGTTTCCAAGGTAACCAATCCCATCCTCTCCAAATCTCTGCCGTGCTTCTACCTGTTTTGTGGAGCTGAATGCTTTTTTCATTTCCTGAGGTATAGCTTGAACTTTAACACACACATGTAATGCACACACCACATGCTGCCTTGTTTCCACTGTGCCGAAGGAGACAACAAAAGTAAATAGGAGTTGGTTAATATTTAAACTGTTAATGCAGGTGTTTCAGTAGCACATTCATAGAGCTTTTGTAAGTGGTGCCAAGCAGCCCTTGAACAAACAGGAAAGGCAGATTAATTTTGGATGAATTTCTGGGTACCTGGGCACCAGGTCATTACCATCTCCTTTTGTTCTCTGCTAGGAGACACAGACTAGGAAGGGTACTGTATTCTGTGGAGAATAATAAGGATGTGTCAATAGAGGCAAATTATATTCAGTAATGCCATTTAGTGCATAAACTGCCATGTCTCTATTGCATTAGGTAGGTGCTCCACACATCTGCATGTAAAGACAGAACACTTATTTTAGCAAGTTTTCTTTGCACATTCCAAGTGCATCTACACACATTTTCTGCAAAAGTTCAGAAAAATAATTTTTTGTCTCAAAGTCATCTTTTCTTTTGAGACAGTAAGTCTTTGAGAGAGTTGGAACACAAAATACATGGCAGTAGAACACAGAAGAGTACAGAGTAAAGGAGATATTTAAGGCACTAAAAAACCTCTTGCAAAAATATCTTCTTTTATCTGGAAAAAAACTGTGAACATGATACCTGACTGATGACATTCTGAATGTTCCCACTATTTTAATGAAAGCATATTCAACTTTATTTTTCTTTTGCCTTGTTTATTTACATATTGGCCACATGGGCTGTTTAGAGTTTCCTAAATGGATGAGGGAGTAAAGTAAAACAAAGTAATTGCTGTGAGATGAAAACTGCTCCTGCTCTGATCAATAGGAAATGTATTAATTCTACAACTGATTTTTAATGGAGGACTTCATAATGATACAGAACATTGTTGGCCTACTAAACTATTAATCATATTGTATACTAGTATTAATCAAAGAATGTCTATCTGTCTTCAGTTATTTCTAATGCACTTCCCTGAAGCGTGATACACACTTCTGGTTTAGCTTTTGGAAATTTAATTTATTATCTGAAATGTGAGCAATTGTATCACCTAGATAAATAAGCTTAGACTCCTTGTGACAGAGTGTCTCAAATGAAGGAAATAGGCAATTCACTAATTTCAATTCTACAACTGCATGAGTGAATACACTGTTCTTCCATGCCTTGCATTTAGTTTTTAACATTGAGGATGATCTTAAGCTTCAGTTTGAGAGTGTTCTGATTCCAGCGAGGACAAGGGTAATTTTTTTTGCAGTAGCCAGGAGGATCATAGCTGAGACATGGACTTTATTCAGTATGAGCTCAGGTTATTGCTGGGGGAGTCTCTTCTGGGGAGGAGGGATTCCTTCTGGTGAAGAAAACAAGGTGGAGGTAGTTGACCAGCATTGTTTATTACTGATTGTTTTTTTTTTTGTTTGTTTGTTTTTCCCAAGGAATTTGTTTTCTTTTCTTATACCCTCTGTCATTAATATTTTTGTTCCTGCTCATTTTCTCATCTCATTTCTGTTTCCAGTAAATTGCTTATCTCACCCTGCAACCTTTGCCTTATGTGTCTCCAGCTCCACTGGAGACTCCTATCCCACTGCAGCAGGAAGCAGGAGGTGAAGGGATGCAAGAGACAGTGGTGTATGGTTTTGGAGAGTCTCATTGAGGGCATTGAACCTAAACCACAGCAGGGAGGAAGTTATGATTAGTTTTCTATTGACAGAATTAGGAGCAGAAAGCAACTGCCATAAGTAAACATCAAGACCTGATATTGTTCTGGGCAACCCTAATGAAGGTGACCTTCAGAAGAATTTACCTCTGTAATAGAAGGTGTGCAGAGTTTCAGTGCAAGGTCCACAGTTTGAGAAGCAGTGAAGTCAATTCATGTTTATTTTATAAAAAATCACATTTCTCTGCCTCTTCTGTAAAATGTCTTTTTACAGAAACATATCTGCCTATATCGTCAGGAACACAAAATACCACATTTTACATTGGTATATTTATTTAAAAATTATTTATTTTGAAATTTTATTTAATTAAAGCTGTTCAAATAGCCATGGCCTCTTTAGGTCTTTTATAATAGCCTTACACATTTTGGCCACAGGACATATGTTATTTCAAAAACTGCTTATTATCTTGGTCATACTGAAAAATGCACTTTCTGTTCAGTAAATTCCTCTTTTAGAGAAGTTTTGCTGCTTACTAGTAAAGATTTCTGTAGGTAAGTACTAAGGTCACCACTGGCTGAGGTTTTTTTTCACTTTTGATCTCTATTTATATTTCTAGTCCAAAGTTATTTTTTTCTCTGCTCATATCTAGCATCTTCAAATTCTTAAAACTCTATTTGCTTTCTGTAGGTGTTTCATATTAATCAACATTCATTTGTCTTTGACCCTTCAGATCTGTGTAAATTTAAATGTTTCAGCAATATAATATGCTGGGTTTTTAATAATAGAATCAATCTCTCTTAACTTCGAATCTCTCTTAATTTAGGTTTTAGTCCAAGCCTGTCACCAAGTCACTATGGTAATCAAATAATAGAAATTGGAACCGGGGACGGTTTATAGTCATTATACAGGGGTTGAACTGCTGTCTTTGCTTTGTCTGAGGAAGGACTCAAAGCACCTGGAATACACTGGATGTCTAGGCTTTCAGATGCTGAAGTTAAAAATATTGAATTCTAGCCTTGCCTTATTTTGTTTTGGATTTAGGATTGCTCACAGCTCCACGTAAAAAAAATCTGTAGATATTTAGGATGAAAATATCCATCTGAGGTTACTTATTTTTTTTTTTTTTTCATCTGATTGGAGTTTTTAAAAATGTTTCAGAGTATTTTCTGCTGTTACTTCCTCCACCATAATTTCTAAATTCAGATTATAATATAAGATTAGAATCCTTTATTATTTTTTCACAAGATTGTAATTTGTTCTATCTTGTTTCTGTCCTCTACAATCTCCTAATTTGCCTCAAAACTGTGGCATTAAAATGTAGCAAAAGTCCAGAAAATGCTGAGTAGGGTGAATAATCTTTGTTCTTAATAATACCTCTTAATTCTGTCAGGCATCAGATTTGTTTTGTCACTTTGTAACCTTCACTTAGTTTTTGGTCACTGCAGCCTGTCTCCTTTTCTTTAGAAACACCATCTAGACATCTATCTCAAAGCTCATATTTATGCATTTTCTCTTTTTCCAGAAGGTAGCACCTTGCACTCACTTTTATTAAATTCCATCTCATTGATTTCAGATTACTCCATCAATCTAACAAAACCACTTAGAATTCTGATCCTGTTCACTGAAATTCTTGCAGATACTTCCCTCCAGCATGGCTTCTACAGAATTAATCAGTGTATTTCCTATTTTGTCATCCAGGTCATTAATACAGCAAATTGAATTGACCCCACATTCAGACTGCCTTTCTAGCTTCAGTGAATCATTCTTAGCTAATCTGAGAGCAAGTTTTAAATTTTAAATTTAATTTAAATTTTTAAATTTAATTTTTTTTTTAGAATCTTCTTTGCATTTTTACTTTGCTGCTATACAGAAAATTCCTCTTACATGTTAATCTTACTAAAATCAAGAGGAATCTCAGTCCTTTCCTCCCCTGTACCTGCCAGGCTATTTTGGCTACCAGTAAAGGCAACAACATTGACTGGGACTGTCTTTATTANGATTGCTCACAGCTCCACGTAAAAAAAATCTGTAGATATTTAGGATGAAAATATCCATCTGAGGTTACTTATTTTTTTTTTTTTTCATCTGATTGGAGTTTTTAAAAATGTTTCAGAGTATTTTCTGCTGTTACTTCCTCCACCATAATTTCTAAATTCAGATTATAATATAAGATTAGAATCCTTTATTATTTTTTCACAAGATTGTAATTTGTTCTATCTTGTTTCTGTCCTCTACAATCTCCTAATTTGCCTCAAAACTGTGGCATTAAAATGTAGCAAAAGTCCAGAAAATGCTGAGTAGGGTGAATAATCTTTGTTCTTAATAATACCTCTTAATTCTGTCAGGCATCAGATTTGTTTTGTCACTTTGTAACCTTCACTTAGTTTTTGGTCACTGCAGCCTGTCTCCTTTTCTTTAGAAACACCATCTAGACATCTATCTCAAAGCTCATATTTATGCATTTTCTCTTTTTCCAGAAGGTAGCACCTTGCACTCACTTTTATTAAATTCCATCTCATTGATTTCAGATTACTCCATCAATCTAACAAAACCACTTAGAATTCTGATCCTGTTCACTGAAATTCTTGCAGATACTTCCCTCCAGCATGGCTTCTACAGAATTAATCAGTGTATTTCCTATTTTGTCATCCAGGTCATTAATACAGCAAATTGAATTGACCCCACATTCAGACTGCCTTTCTAGCTTCAGTGAATCATTCTTAGCTAATCTGAGAGCAAGTTTTAAATTTTAAATTTAATTTAAATTTTTAAATTTAATTTTTTTTTTAGAATCTTTTTTTCATTTTNTTTAATTTTTTTTTTAGAATCTTCTTTGCATTTTTACTTTGCTGCTATACAGAAAATTCCTCTTACATGTTAATCTTACTAAAATCAAGAGGAATCTCAGTCCTTTCCTCCCCTGTACCTGCCAGGCTATTTTGGCTACCAGTAAAGGCAACAAAATTGACTGGGACTGTCTTTATTATTGATGTAGAAATGTCAGCAACACTCTTCAGGTGTTTTTTATTTCCAGGCGTTAAATGGAATTATTTGTCTGTAATTCCTCAGCTTCTACTTTTAACTTTTTTTTCTTTTTTAAAAAAATATGATTTCTATTAATTCCTGTGTTTAAATTCTTGGGTACATACTCTAGGAATGCTCAAAGGTAATAGCTAATAATTTAGAAATCACTTCAACTTAATGCCTTAAAAAGCTCTCCTGACTTAAATATGTCTGTAAATATCCTGGACATTCATTAACATCTTTGCTGTTTTGATATGCATTTCTCTCCTGTTATTAATCTTGTATTATGCATGAAAACTTTTCTCTATTTTAAAGAATAAATAAGGTACCAAGTACAATATATTGAACACTTGGTCTTCAAAATGTTATCAGTACAGATGAGTTTCTGCTTATTTCTAATATATACATAGAATTTTTTTTTTTTTTTTAATATCCCCTCCCTTCCCACCCAAAGCTTCTCATAGCTTTGTTCCATGGAAAACACCTTTCTGTTTATCACCAATCACTCAAAGGTAGTTGTTGTGTGGATATATTCCACTTTTTTGCTATTCCAGAAAAGATATTGGAAGCTGAGCACTTTTATTAAGGTACACCAGAATCCCCATGATGCACTACGTAAATTAGGGACAATTTTATGTCTTTAGAGACACAAATGACAACTCTGTGCTGTATATTGTTTCTCAAGTAAAAACTGTTTGCCCGAGTGATTGAGAATTGCCTCATTTGCTATTTTGTGAAACAATATGCAATTTTTACTCTAAAAAGTTCCTATACACTTAATCTTAGACTCACAGGATGGTTTGGCTTGGAAGGAACCTTCAAGACCGTCTAATTCATACCCTCTTCTGTGGACAGGAATGCCTTCCACTAGATCAGGTTGTTTAGAGCCCCATCCAACTCAAAGCCCCATCCACTGTGGCCACTAATTCCCAGGGATGGAACATCCACAACTTCTCTAGATGCCTCACCACCCTTACAGTAAAGAATTTCTTCCTAACATCTAATCTAAACCTTCTTTCTTTCAGCTTGAAGCCATTCCTCTGCGTTCTGTCACTACATGCTCTTGTAACAAGTCCCTCTCCATCTTCCTTGGAAGTTCCTTTCAAGTGTTGAAAGGCCAGAATCAGGACATCCTGAAGCTCTCTTTTCCAGGCTGTACAAACTCATCTCTCTCAGTCCATCCTCACAGGAGAAGTGATCCATCCCTCTACATCAATTTGGTGCCCTCCCCTGGATTTGCTCTAGCATTCCACGTCATTCCTGTGCTGAGGACCCCAGAGCTGGGATCTCACCAAAGCAGAGCAGGGCAGAGCAGAGCAGAGCAGAGCAGAGCAGAGCAGAGCAGAGCAGAGGGGCAGAATCCCCTCCCTGCCCTGCTGCCCACGGGGCTCTGGATGCAGCCCAGCACACGTTTGGCTCTCTGGGCTGGGAGTGCCCATGGCTGGGTCATGTCCAGCCTCTCACCCACAGCACCCCCAAGTCCTTCTGGGCAGGGCTGCTCTGGGGCTGTCCATCCCCAGCCTGTGTTGGTAGTACGGCTTGCCCCAGTCCAGGTGCAGCACACTTGGTCTTGTTAAATTACATGGGCCCACTTCTCCAGCTTGTCCAGGTCCCTCTGGATGTCATCCCATCCTTCAGATATGTCAACAGCACAACTCAGCTTGGGGTCACCTGCAAATCTGCTGAGGGTGCACTTGATCCATCTGTTTTCATCACTGATAAAGATATTAAGTAACTCTGGACCCAGTACAGAACCCTGAGGGCACCACTTGTCAGTGATGTCCACTGGGACTCTGATTCCTTGACCACAACCCTCTGGATGAGACCATCCAACAATTTCTTATCCATCTAACAGTCTGCTCCTCAAATTCATCCAATTTAGAGAGACATATTTTTAATTAGCAGATATTCTTCACAGAAAAAATGAATGGGTAAAATGCATTGATAAAAATGGATTTTGACTGAGACTAGACAAAATGGCCATACTTTGTACATAAATTCTTGGCACAATGTTAAACCTTTGAGATGACTGATTTCAAAGGCTCTTGCCAATGAATATCATAAAACAGTGATGTGTGGTGTGATGGGTGTGGGCAGGACAACAATGTCTGGAATAGTATGTATTGCTCACTTTTCTGAGAAATACTTTTTAGGTCTGCAAAACTTCATGATTTAACAAAGATAATTTGACCAAAATGCTGGAAGAATTTTACATACCAATTATGACAGACTTGATATTGGTGCCACATCTCTCGTCATCAGTTTTGCTTTCACAAGTTTCTCTGTGTAGCAATGTTATAACCTAAACAGAAATACCCTAAACAAATAATTTTGGAAAAAGTCCATGTATGTTATATCAATATATTAATTTCAAAATATCCTAGTCCTACTACAGACAATCTCTTTTGTTTATGCATTTGTGTGTTCCCTAAATCAAGTGGGGAAGGAAGGAAACAGTCATGGCTGAGCAGGAACCTGCTCCTCAGACTGAGGAATAGGAAAGAAATGCACAGCCAGTGGAAGCAGGGACAGGTGACCAGGGTGGAGTACAGGGATGTGGTTCGGATGTGTAGAGAGGGGACAAGGAGAGATGAGCTGCAGCTGGAACAGAACTTGGAAAAATGGTGTGAGAATTACAAGGGATTTTATGAGTATGTAGGTCAGAAGAGAAAGGCCAAGGAGACTGTATTCCCTCTGATAAACAAGAAGAGAACTGGTTACATATATGGAAGAGGCTGAGAGAGTCAGTGAGTTCTTCACCTCAGTACTGGCTACAGTCAGGCTTTCCATGTCTCTCAAGTCCCTGAACTGGGGGAGTGAAGCCCCTCTCATTCCAAGCAAAAGACAGCTTCAGTTCCAGTTGATAAAACTGAATTACTACAAGGACATAGGCCCTACATCCCAGAGTTCTGAGGCAACTCTGATGATGTTGTTGCCAAGCCACTCTCCATAGTACTTGAAAAGTTACAGCACTCAAGGGATGTCCATGGGATAGGAAAAAGGAAAAAAAAGTTTATAAAAAATGAAGAATGGCAAATCCAGGGAACTGTAGAGCAGTGAGCCTCAACTCTCTGCCTGGGAAGATCATAAAGCAGACCCTCATGGAAGCAATGTTAAGGAGCATACAGAACAATGCAGGCATCTGAGACAGCCAACACCACTTTATTAAGGGAAAATTATGCCTGAAAAATTTGGGCCTTCTATGGTGGAGTGGCTTCAGTGGTCAGCAAGTGAAGACTGACAGATGTCATCTACCTAGCTAGCCTTCCTTAAGTCCTTTGACACAGTCACATACAACATCCTGATCTCCAGACTGGAGAGGTATGGGTCTGAAGGGTGACTTATTTCATGGACAAGGAATTGGCTGGTTGGACAGAGCCAGAGAGTAGCAGTCAATGGCTCTGTGTCTGGGTGGTGACCACTGATGGGTGGTATCCCTCAGGGCTATCTTGGGACCAGCACCCTTTAATGTTTTTATCAGTGACAGAGATAGTGGGCTCAAGTGCACCCCCAGCAATTTTGCAGGTGACAGAAGCTGAACAGTGCAGGTGAAACAGAAGGACAGGTTGCCATCCAAGAGAAATGGACCCACAAGGACCTCATAAAGTTCAACAAGGCCAAGTGCAAATTGCTGCACCTGGGTAAGGGCAATCCCAGACATGAGTAGAGAGTGGAAAAGAACTGATTGAGAGCAGCCCTGAGAAGGACATTGGGGTTCTTGTGGCTGAAAAGCTGGACATGACCCAGAAATATGCATTTGCAGCACAGAAAGCCAATTGTATCCTGGGCTGCAGCCAGAGCAATGTGGCCAGCAGGGCAAGGGAGAGGATTCTGCCACTCTGCTCTGTTCTGGTGAGACCCCAGTTTAAATGCTGAATCCACCTTTGGAGCCCTCAACATAAGAAAGCCATGGACCTGTTGGAATAGTCCAGAGGAGGACCAGAAAGATATTCAGGGTCTGAAGCATCTCTCCTATGAGGACAGACTGAGAACTGGGCTTGTTGATCCTCAAGAAGAGAAGGCTCCATGAGACCTTTCAGCAATTTTCCAGTACGTAAAGAGGGCTTATAAAAAAACAGGAGAGCACCATTTTGCATAGGCATATAGTGACTAGACAAGGGGAAATGAATCTTGAATAAAAGAGGGAAGATTTAGATATTAGGTGGAAATATTTTACCATGAATGTGGTGAGACATTGGAACAGGTTGCTCAGGGAGGTTGTGGATTCTCCATTCCTGGAAGTGCTGGATCAAGTTTTGAGCAACCTGATGTAGTGAAAGGTGTCCCTGCCCATGGCAAATCAGTTGGAACTAGAAGATTTTAAGGGCCCTTCCAACCCAAATCATTCTATGCTATCATGAATCTGGGCATAATTAGTAGAAAAAAATTGTATTATCCAAACTGAAAAACATGGATATCTGACCAAATCCTTCATTTTTATACAAAAATCAAATACCAAAATTGCCGCCATGCACACGGGATTATACAAGTGGTATTGTAATTGTGATGATCTAAAGACATAAGTAGAGAGACATTGATATGCAAAAGTGTTAATTTTATTGATTCACTCAGTGTATTTTAAAGTACAGAAAAGACTTTGGATTGCCTTGAATAGTCTGAAGTCAAGCCACAATAAGGTAGGCTACAAACTGATATGTTTAAAAAGCACAGTATTGTTACTGATATTTTTTTAGGGAAGGGCTGTTGAGCTGAAAAAACCCCAAAATTGTCTGCTTACACAACAATTAAATCAGAAGGACATTCTCCCACTACATATTTGTTTTTTGCTGTAAAGCACCCTAAAAGTGTTCTGTCACTGAACAAGTCCCTGCATGATGTATTTTGCTGTGTTTCCCTGACCCCATAGTTACCTATGGGAAATGGCTGAAGAAGGCACTGACTAACCTTATGAATTGTTCAAGCTCGCCTTCCTAACATATTCAGAGAACATCATGTTTCTGCTGTGCATGCATTCAAAGACTATTAAACATCCTTTTGTATTAATCTACTGTTATTTGTAAACTTGTACCTTCAGTGTTTTGGGTTTTTGTAAGAACTACTTGGCTATGGGAGGGTTGAAAACATCCCTGTTATGTATATTTGTCAGAAAACCTTGATTTACTTAATTATGTACCCAAGTAGACATCTACACTTTTTGTATAGCAATTGGTATCAGATTTAATGCGAAAATTACATGTTGAGCATGAAAAAAATATTCATTCCATGTAAAATGCTGAAGTCTGGAAAAAAAAAATTAAATACTCTTTTTATTGAGGTCTACAAATTTGTAAGTCTTATATGCTTTTCTTAGACAAAATTATTGGGGTTTTCTGGCTTCCATCTGCTACATTTAATTTTATTTTTTTAATGATTTACATCCATCCATTACAACAAGCTTAATTAAGACTTTTGGCTTGTGCTCATGGGCCCTAAACTGGACATAATTCTGGCTTGCAGCTAAGACACCTAAAACCCCAGAGCAGTCTTTCATCCAAGCACCAGGCGGCTGCATTCTACTCAGTTGTTCATTCCACTGTAAAGGAACAGAATATTTTTTTTTGCATTTCGGAAACTCGAAAAATAGCTGAACAGTTTTCAGAATGACTATGGCATGCATCTGTCAGTGAAACTGATAAATTAATTTCTTTTAACCAAAAGTAAATGGAAATGTAATAATTATTTTTTATTGGTACATAGGACATTAACAGTTCACAGGACACAAAATTTCCAATTTCCTTGTCATACTGTGTGTTTTTTCTCAAGTCTTGTTTATAGCTCAAGGCTGATTTTATTTATACTTTTCTGTGCCAGAGAGACTGGAACTGAGCATCTTGTTCCAAGCAAGCTTCTGCAAAAAAAGTTTATGTATTGGAATTACTGGGCTTTTACACTGTAAATATCTCAGTTTAGGCAAGATAGAACCTATTCTGTGTATTTAAAGACAGAAGACAGAGAAACAACCAAAACAAATACTCCCCCCACCTCCAAATGTGAAGATTTGACTTCTGAGAAAATGCAAAGAGTTCTTTGTGTAAGGATTTCTTTTGGGAATAGGTTGGGCTTATGACATTTGGAAATGCGAGAAAAAATAATATTTCCTATTTAATTTCTATTGTGACCTCAGCTTTGAGCACATTTTTGTATGTAGAGAAACTACATCAAAGATCCATGAGCCACTCTCCTACAAAAATGAAAAAATAAATAAACCAACAGAAACACCCAAAAGAACACTGCTGACAAACCCATGAAATTAGCTAATGACCTTGCGCAAGAGGATTTTTTTAGTATTCTCAGCTGTGTTATGCATGCAGCCAGCATCTTGCTTAGTTATTTAACTGTTGCAGCATATTGAACATTGGTTTTTGTTAGGCACCTTGCAATGGCACTTGAGGTTTTTCCTAAGTGATTGTAATTCATTTAGACTTCATTAGAGAAGATTAGTAGTACAGATTATCCCTTCTAATGTGCATGTTTTAAATTTATAAACACTAAATTTTAGTAACCATGACTCTGTCCATTCATTTTGATTCCTTCACTCATGCAGAAACGTCTCAGTCATTTTCCATCCTACCTATCTGACAAGGATTTTCCATGTGGACTCATTTTATGTCATTTTCCACAATGTTATTTTTAGTGTTTCACAATAAAATTGGAGACATTGCTGCTCTTTTTTCACCAAATTAAATGTTGATTTTCTTTTTATCTTGTGTTTCCTATCTCGGTCTTTTTTTCATAATGACGTTTTCCTGCCATCACTTAACAGCATCTAAATTCTTCCCTTCCCNAATGTTGATTTTCTTTTTATCTTGTGTTTCCTATCTCGGTCTTTTTTTCATAATGACGTTTTAGGGCTTGTACTTTACTGATTTGTTTGGATTTAGTGCACAAACATCTGCAACAGCCTGAGATGTTACTTCCCTGCATCACCTATCTTTAGCTTCTCTTCCTTTATATTGTTGCTATACACAATTCAGCAGGACAACACAGCAGCTCAACCAATTCATACCCCAGATCTACAGTTCATCCTCAGTTAAGTTTATATATTGCTGTGGGTGAAAATAGCTGAGAAAATACCTATTATGTTTAGTCTCTTACACTAAACCTCTGGTAGAAAAAGTACCTAGGTGATTGGGATTTCATGTGTCCAAATCCTTGAACTTCTTTTAAAAGTTCCAAAATTTTAACAGTCCAAAGAAAGTGTGTCAACCAAGTGGCTCACAACTAATAGGAAACCAATTACTGAACTTCATTATTTCTTTAGAGTACTTCAACTGCATATAAATTTTCCATCATGGTTTTTGTACAAAAGAAATCTTATTCTATTTGACCCTGTAGAATCGGACATAGCATCCTTGAAAGTACAATAAAAATAAAGAGTTTACATTCTGCTTTTATTTTATTATCAAAAATGCAGAATGCTATGAATTGGGATGTGTGTATGCATATTTTATGATGCCTACATAAGCACCTTATATAGCTTATATTAAGCCTTTAGCACAGCTGTTTCTTTGTGATGCAGAGAGTTGTTCCCTATTCAGGTGTAATAATGATTTTATTTACAAATACTCATTAAGTGTCCTGTTTCCATGAACACAATAGAAGCAAACAAGAGCCAGAGTCTTCATGTGCGTCAGTACACTAAATTTCCCCATCGTCCTCCTGCATCTATGTCTGGTTCTGTTAATCTCTCTTGCTCCTATTTGCCCCCAAGAATGAGACAGCTACAAACCAATACTATATTGTATTTCCATATGTTGCTCTTACCTGCAGACTAGCTTAGTCCTTGGCCTTTTCTTCAGTGTTTGCATCTCTCTTTATTATTGTCAAGTCTGGGAGTATGTGACATACCATTATGTTAATCACTGCACATTAATATAAAAAAATTAAAAATAAAAATTCCTGCCTAAAAGAGTCTGAGTAAAGCAGGAGCACAGCATACAGAAAAAACACAGGATGTCAGTAAAACAGTAAGAATTAGTGTAATAAATTCAGTCCTAGCATGCCAATTGGCTATTCATTGAAGAGGGACATGACTACATGGGTTATTTATCAGCAGAGATTTAAAGGAGGATAATATAGTGCTTCTTTTTTTACAAAAGACAGATTGGGAGAATGTGTGGA
>VZTT01039636.1:0-10218 GCA_013400855.1 Buphagus erythrorhynchus | reverse complement strand
CCTGTGCTCTTTGGAGCTGGGAAGTTACCAGCCAGAGCTGGGGTGAAGGTGTGCAGGAAGAGACTCTGTGCTTCAGCTAAAAGCAAGGCAGCACACGAGGTCATGCCCCCCCCAACTCAGTGACCAACCCCAGAACTTCCTCAGAGGGGCTACAGCTCATTCTGCAGCTTCCCACAGCACAGGATAACAACTCCATACCCAAGGCAGAAATACCATCAATCTTCACAGTCAGAATCCCAAACCTACACTAACACCAGACTGGAAAGAGCTGCCAAATCTCTGGAACCCCTGGAGTCAGAAAGGATCACATGCAGCCCACCTTAGGGAGCAAGGACTATGAAATCATCCAAAAGGCCCTGAGTACCTGTAATTTGTATGGGCTGGAGGTGGGGTGATGAGTTTTAGGCATTTATAACCAATAAAATTAACATAAATCGAATCAGTTTTTTGTACTTCCACATTTACCTGGTAATATGTTGACTCTCTTTACTGCTAAAATAATACTCCTCCAGCTAAACCTCTTGCTGGAGCCACTGGTCTCTAATATAGAGCTTTGGCAGGGTATAATGATCTGGTCAAAAGGTTTCATAAGTAGAGCAGAAAAATAGGCTGAGAAAATGTAGGGTATCCAAAAAGTCAGCAAAAACCCTAGATTCTCCCAAACTAATATTTAAAAACCTAAGCATCTACAAAACTCTGTGCTGCTGCAGTGGAGTTTTCTCTTCACAAGCCTCTATTTCCACTCCTACGAGTGGAAAGAGTTTTCTCAGTTACTGTTTTAGGATGAATCAGCCCCATCACTCTCTTGTTCCTTTGCAAGCCTGGAGATCAAAGCACACACAACACCAACAAAAAACCCTGGGCTGACGCTCATGGTGAATTTGAGGGACATTGGGGAGAGAGTGGGAGAGTGAGGGAAGAACTGAAGTGTTTTGTTTAGGGAGAAATGATTTCACTTTTTCACAGCAGGCTGTCTTTGAAGTGAGGACTAACAGAAGGGGGATGTTTTCCTTGTGCTTCTCAGTAACATCCCACAGCCCTACTCGTTTCCTGCTGCTGCCTTCTCCCTGTCAGTCCTCCCTCCAGCTTGTTACAGCCTGTGGGATTTGGGTTTTCTGGAACCTTCACAGCCCCAGCTGGTTGCAGGTAAGTGCAACACAAGTTAGTTAATTCTCTTAGACCCCTTTCAGTATGCAAACTGTATTCTTAGGAAGTCTGTCACCACTTTGCTTGTAGTCCCAATGCCTTCCTCCTCATCTTTCTGAGACTGCTGATTCTCCTCCCACTCTCCAAGTAAAATGTTGTCCTGCTCCCCTTCCAGCTGGCTCTGATTTCCTCCTTCTTCACCTGTATGCAAAAATAGCCCCCATCACCTATCACTGATTTCCTATAAAGCAACTTTCACTGTAAAGCAGAATGGAAATACATGGATTTCCAGAGTTACTTGACTTTCACAACCTCTTTAGCTTTCCCTTAGCAAATAAAGCAAGAAAACAGTGCCCTTCCTATATGGAAATTATCTGTTACAGATTGTTCTAAGACAAAAGAGGCTGTTGAGGAGACAAAACCATCTCTGAAGTGTTTGTGAATGCTCCCAAAGGAAACCAGTGGCATTTCTGCCTCTCAGCTCCACCATTTGCTAAGCAATCACCAGATCATATTGTTCAAACACATCATCCCTCTTAGGGGCTCTCCAGAAAAGTATTTCCTGATGCAAATTTTGTGCTGTGCTCTGAGACCTGAGGTTTACAACAGAGCATGACTTAAAATCAGCACTGAAAACACCACACACTTTACAGGCACCTCAAAGTGCAAAAAGTCTCTGGTCTTACAGTAAATCCAGAAAGCAAGTCAGTGTGGTTGGTTTAAAAGGATATGCAACATTGACCAGGATTTCTGGCTTGTTTTGATTGTTAGAATATTTTCCTTGTCTCTCTTTTCCAAGACCTGAAAGGGAATCTGTCACTCAAACAAGTGAATTCCTGGTCAAGTGCAACCACGTTTGCAGGGATCTGCCTGCATCCTGTGTGAGAGCTTCCCTTTGCAGTGAGGAGGAGATCCAGCTGGATGGTGCCTGGCACAAAGGAGCCCAGAGCAAAGCAGGGAAAGGATTTTTCCTCCTCTGGCAGCTCAGCTGCTGATTCTGTAGGAGGCTGCACGCCAGTGAGTGAGTGGAGCTAAGCCCCTCTTGCTCTGCTCAGCCAAACTCCAGCTCTCTGTGATGATATCAATGTCTCCCTAAAAGGACAGCAACAGCTCATTAATTTTACAAGGAACTGAGTATATTTCTTGTTGTCAGAGTGTCCCTTCTGGAATTTCAAGAGCAAGGCAGCAAAGCTTGTTACAGGCCCCCTCCTGAGCGAGCTCTTCTGGTTTAGCTTTGAACATTTTCCCAACTGCACACAGCCTAAGAAAGCGAGAGCCTGCAGCACACAGGGATTGGGAACTCCCTTGCAGCTGGAGCTCAGACCAGACTACAAGGCATTCTGTATCAGCTGGTGTTCACAGTTTTCTTCCACACCAGTCCCTCTGCATTTGTCTAACTGCCCTTCTGTGCAGTCAGGAAAAGATCAACAGGGAAACCTCAAATCAGAAAAGTTAGGGCAGGGGTTTATGAGCAGGACAAGACTTTCAGCAGTGGTTGGGATTTTCACACTGGTGATTGCAAAGTTTCCTGAAGCTGAAGTCGAGTTGGACAAGAGGGAGTGGGAAGTCTGAGAGTTTTCAAACTGGGAAAACAAAACCCACAGAAGTTGTGAGATCCAACAGGGGATGCCTAAAGTTTCAAGCACGTTCCTCTACATACACTTGGGCTATAAAATAAAATTAACCAATTGAGCACTCTCAGGGAAGAACTGGCACAAACTCTGTATGCCCAAAACAGAGCTCAGAGACTCATTGATTTTTTAAAAGTTGAGGACATTTTGTCTTTCTCTGCTTAAATGTGAAATGCTTATTTGATTAACTGCTGAAAACAAGACCTTTTTTTTTTTCCCCTATTAACAAGGCGAATGTTCCAACCCTCATTCAGGTAACATGCATTATGCCAATAACACATTTACAATAACACCATTAATTCCCAGGCAATGGTTTGGAGTGACAGTTGGTTTTCTCCAGCCTCTCTGAAAGATTTTCCCCTCCAGGTCCATAAAGTATGGCAGATGACTATAATGCACAGCAGGCCCTATAAGCTGTAACACAATTCTGCCTGGAGGCTCGGGAATTAAAGATAAATGGGAAGATAATTGTAAAAATATATTGCTTTGGGAAGTGAGGGAAAAAGCTTTGTTAGATTCTGATGCAAATCATCTTATGAGAGTGTCAGGAGTTTTAATGTTCTTTTTTATGGGACAGCTGCTCTTTAACTGATAATTAATAACTTGCAAGGGCAAATTCAGCATTTCAGCCAGTGCTGAATGAGAAGAATGAGTGAAACTTAACAAGCTGGATGTGGAGCTCTTTATCTCTAGGAGAACTGGTGACAAACATCCTTTGCTTAAACACCACACACAAATTTAGCACAAAGAGCAGCAACAACTTCAGACTGCAGATCCAGGGCCAAAGCACAACTTTTTTGTCAAGGCAAAAAACCTCAGTTATGTTCCTCTGCAAGGGTTCTCACAGCACTTTCTCACTCCTCACACACTTTCTTTCCCTGCTCCTTTTGTCTCTGTGGACAACACACTGTTGTTTAAGAGGAAGATGAAGAAATAGTTCATAGAATTAAGCTGTGGAGAGCAAAGAAACAAGTCTTTCATAAAAAAACATCCAGGACATAGATGCAAGCAAAGAGAAGGCTCTGTGAAGGGAAATCATATTAAACTGAGAACAATAGTCTCTCAATGGATTTATTTATTACTTCTAATGCATTTTTCCCTTTTCTTGGGATTCCTTATCTCATTTGGAACTGTTCAGCCTGGATTAAGCCTCACACACCATAGCTTTTCTTGATAAAGAAAAAAAAAAGGCTTGATAAAGCTCAGAAATTGTTGGAGCAGTTCCCAGGATATGTTTATATGTGTCTGTGTGACGGATTAAAAGCAATTTTTCTTTTTAAACAGATAAATGCAATCAGTGGTTTCAGATGATGGGCTTAAGTGCAGGCACTGAGCACCCGCACAGCATAACCCTATCCAGAAATCCTATTACCTCCCAAAAAATGCACACAGCAATGCTTGCTGTGCCAGCTTTTCTTTAGGGCCCCATAAACTGCTTCTTTGGATCACAAATTTTAACCTAACTCCTCTTCCTGAAGGTCTGAGCAGGACCTAAGCAGCTTTCCTGGCAGTGTGAAGCAGCAGTTTAATGGCACAGACAGATCATGCTCCAGCAGCTCCCCTTACTCACCCACACAATACCCCACCAGGTTGAGGTACTGCTCCTCCTTGCAGCCTGTCCTGCACTTCCCATGATCCAGAGTGGCATGGGGGTGGCAGGTTGAGCATTCCCAATCAGAGGGGCCATGGCATGTCTTGCAGGATGGATGGCAGGCTGAGGAAGAAAATCAACACTCCTGGTTATGCTCCCTGTGCACCTTCTCCCCTCCCTTCCCAAAACACCCAGCTCCCACCATCATTTACTCCTACAAAACATGGGCATAAAAATGGTCTAATGGCACCAGGGACTGCAGGGCTGTGGTTTGGAAGGCTCTTACATCCTCATTTTGAATAAACAAGATGAGGAATGGGTTGTCAGTTTAAAAAATGTGATTTGTTCCCTGCATTAATCAAGGTATAGATCTACACAAAATATAAAAGAGAGAGAGATTGGCCCTGTTATTCCTCCCTCCAGCATATGCTTGTGCATATAAAAAACTAGAGTGGGATGCACAGGGGAGATAAATTAAACTTCTCTTGGGACTGTATGAACATCATTGTGGAGTTTGATATGCATGAGAGGAAAACTGAGGAATGATTTTTCCAGCAAGCCCTCCCAAACTGAAACCTCTAAAGCAGGAATGCCCTGCCAGCTCATGAGCCACTCTGTCTGCTAAAAGCTCAACAAAGACATGGCAGAGAAAATGGCTCAAGAGCTCTCAAAAATATTTCATGGACTGCTTTTGTATCCTTCCAGCTTTAAAGACAGATGTCAGACTTCCATGCTACAGATCTGAGGGAGATAAAAATACTACAGCTAACAGTCAGTAAAAAATTCTTAAAAACTACTTTCAAAGCTCTTTATGAATAAAAGGACACAGCTTGCAAGATGCCACTTTCCTGACACTGAAATTCTGTTTCTAAGACATTTATATAAGCCTGAAACCACATAAAGCAGCACTCAGCAGTTACCTAAGCAGTTACCTAAGGTGGCAGTGCACACCTCAGAACTGATGAATCTTTCCAATAGCCTGACAAATAAATCTATTTATAGAGTTATTCCTTGGCTGAATAAATTGAATAAATAGAGGAATAGACTTTAGGAGAGGTTTTTCTCTCTGAATTTGAGGCTTTGCCTAATAAAAGCATTTTATTTTTTCGGTGTTGTCCATTGAAGAGTCTTTTCTACAGCACACAAGCTAGGAACATCATTCTGTACTCCTGAGGAGCAAAACTGAGTATAATTTATGATTCCAAGTTACACCTCTCTCCTATTAGGAGGAGATTCCATTCCCTGAAATTGGACTATCCTATTCTCCCCTGAAAATACTTAAACAGCTTCATAAAAACCTGCCAGCATCTCTAACTACACTGAGCAATGCCCCCCAGGCCGTGCATGGAATGAGGTGCAGCAGGGCAGCTGCAGGTGACTCACAGGAGCAGTGATCTCCATGGATGAACAGCCCCTCAGGACATGCAGGGAGGCACCTGCCCTCCAGCAGCACGAGAGAATCTGGGCAAGCTGTGCAGTCCTGGGATGAATTCCCCATGCAGCCTGCACAGGAGGAGTGGCACTCTGCAGGCAAGGGAAAGGAGAAACAACAACACACAGAAAGCCAAATTAATTCTGGCTTATTTCGCTTGTTACTGCTTCAAAATATGGCCGGATTGCTTTCTTCCCAAGGATTTCTCCTTTACAGGANGGTTCTGCAAACTTACCAGCTGCTGAAATCACCTTCTGTTGTCACCCTGCATTACTCCAGGCAGGGTTTCCTATCACTGCACAGTTACCATCAGCCATTCTGGAGCAAATATCCACAGAGGTGGACTGGTCATCTGAAGGGAATGCTCATCACAAGGATGATGAGCACTCTTCCAGCAAGAAGGAAGAGTGCAGTTAAAAACTGCACTTTTTTCCTGGCACTGACCCTAAACCAAATTATCTTCAACTAAGCCATCTGATCAAATAAATACATAAGCTCACTAGCTAAAAACCTCATATTTATTAGAGCAGTGGCTGGAGGCCACAGGTTCCACTGTGTAGGTTGAACACAGACCTATGGGGAGACAAGACACAGGGCTAGACAGCAGAAATGGAATTAAATAAAATAATTTCTACAACTACACCTAGCTGGCTGCCAGGGAGATCTTTAAGGTCCCTTCCAACCCAGGCCATTCTATGACTCTAGAAAACCAGCATTTTGCCCTACATATGAACACACTTCTATTCTGCACAATGTTGTGGGTTTGCTTTTTCCAAAAGGCTGGACCTACAAACCTTGCATTAGTATTTTATAGTGAGAGCTCAGAGTCTGACACCTTCAATGCTCACCCCTTTCTACAATAAATCAAACTCCCACTCCAATGCCACCCCTGACATGGCAGAGCCAATACCACCAGGGGCTGTGCTGAGATTCTTGCCCCACAACATAATTCAGCACTGTCACTGAGCTCTGCTCAGGCCTGCTCACCCACCTGAGGCAGGGATGTGTGGATTCCCTCTCACAGTTTCTACACCATGACCTGAACCCAGCCAGGAAAACCCATTACCTGCCAAGGAACAGCCACTGCATGGATTTTACACTACACTAATGCCTTCAGGAATCAACTCAAAGCAGCAGGTACTGGTCTGGGTCACTGTTTAAAAAAAAAAAAAAAAAAGCCACTTCTGCTTTTTTAACATACTCTAAAGCAAAACAGTGAGCTTGTACCCATTCCACTGAGCTGAGACAAAGAGATAAAATCAAAATAACTGGATTTTAAATTATGTCCACTTTTAAAAGATAGTTTTTCTCCAACAGGAAGAAACAGCCATCAGTAGTGTTGTTACTATTGTTATTACTACTAGTTTTGTTAAGTCACTATCTCTCTGACTGGTGGGAAGCCACACATATCCCCAGTGTACATCACATTACCCACTTTTCCAAACTCTAGCCTTCATGGAAATGCTTCCTAGTTGATATTTCAGGAGCAGGGATGGCAGGTGTCCTGCAGGGCATGTAGCAGAAGAGCTCCTCAAAAGAAAAGACTGCTGTGGGATGTCTTGTCCTGCTCCAAGGGCTAAGAAGGAGAAAGCTCAGTCCTTTTTGAAAAGGATTTAAGGATTGATCCTGCTTCAAAGTAAGTCAGTGCTAAAAATCACACACTCAGCTTCAGTGGAAAGGAGGCTACGCTGAGCTGAGCTGTGCAGTCTTGAATACAGGCATTTGAAAATAAAGTACCTGAGTCTTTTAGTCATGAGCCTTACGTAGATTACATTTTCTCTCAAAAGTACTAGGATCTGCCATTTGGAAAGTTACAGAGTTTAAACACTCATGGCAGCCACTAAAAAAGCACAAATCAAACGTGGTACAAGCTCCTCCCAAACACCCAAACCCCAGGGCTGTGAAAAGCTCTTCTCACCTCTGCAGACCCCTGTGCTATCCACATGGAACTGGGATGGGCAGGCAGGGAGGCAAAGGCCATGGAGAGCTCCTTCTCCAGACAGGTGAGGCTGCAGGACATCCTCGGGCTGCTGGCACTGCAGACACTGCACAGCCCCTGGGCCGGCGCAGGAGCGGCAGGACGGGTGGCAACCTGGGCACAGGGGAGAGAGCCATCAGAGCCACAGCTTTACCAGGCAGAAGGACAAGGGACAGCTTTCCCAGAGACAGGGACAAGGCCCAACAGCATCTGGTCCTGCTTTCTACAACAGAACAGGGATTTTAGAAAAATACCTTGACATCACTCCCCTCGACCCCAAGGAATGGCTCTTTTCCTGAGTAAAGCTGATGAACAAATAAAAAACTGCAGCCCTGTGCCACAGGCAGCCAATTCTCCTTTAATTTCTGGAGCTGCAACACTGAGCTCAATCTCACTAGGAGGTTCAGCAAGAACTGACAGTGTGAAGTGCTCACATGAAGCAGAAATTCACCTTCCCAATTTTCGCTTTTCCCACTACTGCAAAGATGACCTCAGTCTTCACAAATCTACCAGATGTATGTGGAATTTCATACCATGAATGCGTGGAATTTCATACCAGGTGTATGTGGAATTTCATCCACCTCTTACCTCGTGTTGAGAAAAACAACAATGGAAGCAATGTACATTTATTTCAGCAGTGTATACAGAGAAGGAAAAAAAAAAGGCCCAGAAATCACTAAATCCTGGGGGTGTTAAAGCAGAAAGTACGTGGGGAAATTAACTTTTTCTCAAAGCAGGAAACAATCCGCAGGGAAGGCAGGAATTAAGCACTGACTGGTTCAGCATGGGATAAAGGAAAAACAAAACCTGGTTTACAGCAGCTGGGGAACTTATTCCAAGTACAGAGCTTACCCTTGCAGATGTTGTGATCCTGGTAAAAACCCTCTCCACAGCTCTCCAGGCACTGGCCCTGGCGCAGTGCCAGAGGGAAGGAACAGGAGGTGCAGTGAGTGGCCAGAGGTCCCTCACACGTGGAGCATGAAGTGTGACAAGCTGATAAAGAAACAGAGCACACAGAACTGAAACATCCCATTTTTACTCCTTGACAGTGCTGTGGCTGACTACAGCCTTCTCCAGCTGGAGAAAACTCCCAGCTGGAATGAGACTCAGCTAGGTGAACTAATGAGTGCAGAAGTGCCCATGTATTAATAAGTACTAACAGTGCTAACTCTCACTCACACAATGTTTTGAATATGTATCTCAGCATGTTTCACAAGCTAAAGAGGTTATTTGAAACAACTCATCACAAGTGAACTGAAGAAAACAACAACAAGAAAAAAAATTCCCTGTCCCTACTCCCATTTCTGTGCCCTTAAAATTCCCTCCCCACATCTGGGGAAGAGCAGACAACATGAGGAGGGCGCCCTGAGAGCCTAGGAAAGGGTCATGCAAAAATCCACCTCTTACCTCTGCACCTTCCACTGCCACTGGGGAAATGTCCATCTGGGCACTGAGGGATGCACTTCCCCTCGTGTAACAGCTTCCCTGCAGCACAGCTCACACACCTGCCTGGCTCTGGAGAGCACCTCTCACAGAACTGGCCACAAGCTGCCAAGGGAACAGCTCATTAATGACATGCACTCAACTGGGCGAGAGCAGCAGAGCCATCAACCTCTCCCCATGTATGGAAACCACCCCATAAATTTTTGCATGGCAGTGTACAGCAAGCAGCAGTTCCCAGACTGCTCAGGAAGGAGAAGGGAAAAGGTGATTTCAAAAAATGGCAATTTTCTCCCTCCTCCTTTTCTTCAAAGTGGGAAAATGCAGCTTAAGTCAAGCATGGTAATTTTTCTTATCAGTTCATGTGGTCCATATTGTCCCAGGCAATCAGCTTGGAAGTGAACTGACCTGTTGTCCAAGAGCACCATGGAACTCTGGCTTCCCTAAGGCAATATGCTGCTGGCTATTTAGAAGACTCAAGCATTTTATTTAACCAATTTCTGTTTCTTTTCACTAGATAAAGCAGATCTCCAGCTGGGTATCAAAATGCATGGTTTTAGGTAGAAGGTGAAAGGTCTGACTCTCAGAGGTTTCAAGGAACAGCTATGGGGTTTCAAGAAAGCACTGGCAATAAAAACCAAACCTAAGACAAATTTCCTTTTCAGCTTAAATTATTTTCAGCTGTAAGATTTCAAGCCTGCACACTTAAAACACAGGTGAATAAAACTACCTGGTACAGACATCAACCAAAATGAAAGGGAACCTAGTCATTCAGAATAAGCACAAAGAGCAAAAATTTTGCCACCGTGTTGCAGCTTTTAAGCTCTCTGTAGCTAGCTGTGGCCCAGACACACCTGTGTGAGCCACACACCTGAAGCCCAGCAAGCCCTGACTGACCATGGATAGTCCTCCCAGGCAGCTGGAGGTGGCTGCCAACAGCAGTCCAGGTTTGACTGGAATGCATGTGTCAAATGTGAGATTCCTTGTTTGAGATTTTTTT
>VZTT01039628.1:27209-38655 GCA_013400855.1 Buphagus erythrorhynchus | reverse complement strand
GTTGCCTCCCAGGCTTTAAATGTGGTCTGTTCTTTACTTCCCATTTATGAGAATTTAATCTTTTTTTCATGTCAAGGGACTATGCATTATTTTTTTTTTGTCCATCTCCATCTTCCTCTGAGTATGGCATCTAGGAGACCATGCCTTGGGCTATCAGTCTCCCTTTCTGAGAGCTTTTTACAATATACTTGATCCTCTTCTTTCGTTTCTAGATTAAATGGGCGATTTTTTTCCATTTCCTTTAAGGGTGAATATACTGCAGAGGAAGCCTCCCAAGATAAATTATAACTGAATCATTTCAGCTTAGCTGCTAGAGGTTTGGGTGGTCCTGTGGTTTGCAGGTCAAGATATTAGCACATCCTTAGTATGATAAGAGATGCACAAACAGCTATGCCCATTCTGTCCAGGGATGATTCATTTTACAGAGGGGAGGGGATGTTTCCGCAGCTGTCCTGCCGAGGGGATGTACAGCAGAAAAGCCCATTTAATCACTCACCACGGGCACTTCCATGGAAGTTCTGGAGTGGAAGTTTCAAGAGGGACATCTGAATCAGGGTGTCCCCTGGCTGCCCTGCCTATATCCCTTTACACTTGATGCTCTTTGGGGCCTCTGCTAGCACTTTCTAGTCTCTCAGGGTTATGGGTTGTAAGGGATTTCTGCTGCTGAAGGCCTTCCCAAGGAAAGCTCCTTTCACTTCCAGCTCTCAGATGTTTGGCACAAACCCAAAAAGAGTATGGTTCCCCTGCTAATTAGTAGATATTCAGATATTACAAGTCCTGTTTACTGTGTGTCCAATTCTTGATGAACCAATGAATACAAATGATGGCAAAAATACAGTGGAGATGTGACAGGGATAATTCCCTTGATGAAGCCTTGACAGATATGTAAAGAACTTAAAAACATGAAATTTAAAATAATTAGGCTCTTTGATTAAACAAACAATCAATCAAATTTCTCTTTTATTTTGTTCTTTTTATTTTTTCAAAAATAGCACTTCTAAAACAGCATCTTGTTCAGGGTGTTGTAGCCCTATCAATAACATACATAGAAGAGTGTTTCAACAGTGCTAGTTCTTGCAATATTACAGTTGAAAGGCAACAAACTTTAAAGACTGAGAAAGAAATTCTCATTAAAACGTAAAATGCCACTTAGGCTACCAACAAATTTCAAGGTGACAGTGCCAAATCTTTTACCTTCTTCCAGCTCTTTTTTTTTTCTGTTCTTTCCACATCACAGACCAGCTATGGCAATATTGAATGGATAAAGCCAGAGATCATACAGAAGGGAATGAACTACAATCTACAGCTTGTGGCTGATGTGCCCTCTAAATCTCAAGATCTGCTTTTAAGCATAGATAAATAGAGGAGAGAAAAACTGAGGAATATTCTCTTGTAACAGCATTCCTTCCACTACAAGGGCAAAAGTTGAGATAAAATCAACACTGCTTTTAGAAGGCATGGAATCATATTAATAACTTTTATTGCTAACTTTTGGGCCACTGCTGGGAAAAGTAGTGACTAGGCAATGAATTTGTAATTTTGGAAGAGGCTTCTGGGGCTATTATCTATGTGCACTATGAGCTGTGGCTTCTGTTCTCTTCACAGTGCCTCTCCTACTAAAGGAAAGTTGTGACTGCAAGGAATCTGCCTAGGAGCCATGAGTCTTTAGAGGTAAGTCTTCTATTGTGTACTTTTATAAGGAAAGCTGAAAATTTGGTCCCTAAACAAAAGCTCCATCCTGTTCTAAAGCAATTGCTTAGGCACACAGACTCTGTGCGAAGCTGACTCTAGTTTCAGTGATTTTTTTTTTCTTGCTTAAACATAAACAAACTTTAGGTAAGGTTACTGATCTTAAAACAACTATTCATTTTCATTTTGAAGATACTCTCTTTTACTTTGTTAAATTTTATACTTGAAATGTTTGTGCAACTGACCTCTAAAACAAAAAGGGAAATCACAGCCTCTGTGATCACAGAAAGTGTGGAGGGTTCAGAGCAAAAATACTGCATGAAATGGGAAGAATACTTTGAGAGCCATTTCACCAACTCCATAGTGCTCAAAAAAGACAAACTTATCAATGGAAAACTAGACATGCTATGAGCTATGAACTTTAATATTTAGCACAAAAACAAGGGGTGTCACTTTTTCATGCTGTGTGAACAGCAAAGAAAAAGGTAGGAAAGGGCTACAACTACTATCATAAATGATGTTTGTAACAGAAAACCTTTGCAACTTTATGATCAGAAACACAGGTAACAATGATAATTCAGCTCTTTGGCTGTGAACTTTAACCAAGCCTTGTGTGATCAGAGTTAGGATTTGAATTATGCCTCTGAGAGGGTGCAGACAAGACACAATCTGTTTCTGGTGTTTTTAGACATTTCTGATTAGGTTACATTATTGTGATCTCTGTAGGACCAAGCTTTCACTCCTGACTAGATCTGACAGTCTTCCAGGCAGACCATATATGCCTCAAGAGAAAGAGACAGCCTTGTAGCTATGACAAAGTTGTACTGCCCTAGGGGAGTTCTGCAGATAAAGAGACCAGAGAAAATTACATATTCAGCCAGGGATATACTAGTTCACAAATGGGATTAAACTACATATTGCTTTAGTGCCCAGTCTATTGAAAATATTGGAAAAGTTATTATAATTGGAGAAATAGCATTCCTCTGATGTGTACCCTCCTTCCTTGACTAATTTTTTGTTTTGGAAGCTCATTTGCTTCCCATTTTGGTCACAAGAACATAAAATGTGTGGCTTTCTACTGTCTTCACACTACCTGCAGGGGTAGTGACTACAGCATGTCCTCCCTTTTTCTTACGCTCATTTCAGATTTTATTGCCACTAATTAGAAAAACTGCAAAGAAGCCTTAAAATAATGATCAAACATAAGAAGAAATCCTTATTCCTGTGAATTAACAGGGGGGTGAAAAATTGATCTGTCCACTGTGACCATTTTTCCCTTTGGAATCTTTGGAGACCTGTGGTTTTGGAAGCACAAATCTTTCTTGGTCAACTTGGATTGAAAAAATGCTATTTAAAAAAAATCCCAAATAATTATAAAGATGTGACTATGCGGTAGCACTAAGCACTTCTAAAAGAATGTTCACTAGTTCTGACAGTGTTTTCATCTCTAAATGCTGGGTGTGCTTTCAGGGCAAAGTAGAGTAAGCAAGGCTATAGCCTGCAGGGGCTGCTGTCATGCAAGAATAATTATACTGGGATGGAACAAACAATCAAACTGTAAGGACAGATGTTGTTTGGTTTTGTTTTATGTTAAGGGCTAAGTTTATGTTCCACATTAACAGAAACAGTATCTTTTTGTGGAAGTCCTGGGATATTTTCCAGAACTGATTAAGAACTAAGGCATATACTTTTCAACATGTTGGGATCTCCTATCTGAGAGGATGTCCTGTTTACATTTTGTGCTTCAGCTAAGTAAGTATGCTGCATAAGTGCTCCAGAAATGAGGTGAAATATAAGAGGGAAAGATGGCTCGAAATGGATTTTCACACAAGTTTGAAAAATGACACTTGCATGACCTCTGTCATCAAACCATTTGGGATTAGTCCTACAAAGGTATATTTTTAATGAGAATAGGCACTCAGAAAGCATAGACCTTGACACCCATGGAATGTATTTCAGGGGGTTTAAAACTTTTTTCATCTTCTTTTCAGAAAGAAAATAGAGAGCAGCAGCTGATAATGTGGCTCATTGCCAGTATCATTTTATGAAATTACCTGTGTAGGTAACCAAACACTGATAAATGTAAAGCTAACATAAAGCAGCATCTAGGAATAACAAACCGAATACAGCAAAGGGAATAGTTTCTCATTTTTATCAGCCCTTTATCACTTAAAGTCTTTCTATATGAGTATGGTAGTACACTGCACAGTACTTATATTACATGAAAGGCAACAGAAAATCAAATTCATTGTTTTAAGTTTGGAATTAATTTTTTTGTATGAGGGTGGCTTTTTTTTTTTTTTTTTTCTTTTTTGGTGGAAGGCAGAAAATTGTAATGAAATGGGAAGACAAAGTGGCAAATTCCAAAACTAAAATAATTTCTATTTAAAACATAGCAGACTAATGAGAAACTACCTAAAGGAATATAATAGTAAATATCATATGTAGTGCTTCTGCACACCCACAGCTTAACTGCTGTCAAGTTTTGGTACAATTCCAGGAAAAGGAAAAAAAATTAAGGCACAGTTTGATAAAGTGTTAATTTTTGAATGTGTATAGGGAGTTTTTCAACCCTGTCCAAAGGATACTGATGGGCACACTTCTGTTCTCACTGTGACCTCCTGAAGCTAACTAAAATTAACAAATCTTCATTTCACCATCCGGGACTAACCCTCTCTCTCTGTAAATAGATAGGTGTATAGATGCAAATCTTTTAAGAATATTAGGAATGGTATCCAGGCCAAAGGCTGAAATTGTTATTTATCTGGGTTTCCACTTGACCTGACGCTTCTTACATTCGCTTTAGTAGTGTAGAATCTTACAAGTCCTTGTGTACAATTGCATGCAAAATGAACTCCATTGACACAAAACAGTTTGAGGTCTGAATAATGTAAAAAAAGACTTTTCCTGGGAATCAGTGCAAAAGAATAGGTGATAGAACTGCTTCAAATAATAACTTCAGTGTATCTATTATACACAAAGAACCTTCCTGACATGAGATTCACATTTATTTCTAATTAAAAATTTTGGAAATCTTGATCTCTCTCTCTGAGCCTTTATGTGGAACTTATCATCCCTGCTTCTGAGAAAATGAGAATAGTTCATTGTAAGTACTATGAGGTCTGCCAGTGTTATCTCTGAAATATGGGAACTAGTGGTATAATAAAATGTACTGCAGAACTCTGAAAGCTCTTGATTCTATATTTACATCTCTGAACAAGCTCACTTTGACTCATAGCTCCTTAATTAGAGGCATAGTCGTTTTTCTTTTCTGTAGGGCATTTTTTTACCCTCACAATACAAGCATACATTTGGTAACTAATACCAGCAATTAGCCTCATCTGCTATGTAAATGAGTGTAATTGCAATTAAATACTTTAGTGGGCCCAAAGGGAAAACATGCAATCATTACAAAGTAAGTAGGAGTACACAGTAAAGGGACTTTTAGGAGTGCTAGAAGTGTTTTTTTCCCTGTGGTGTCTATGGTCCTTTCCATTATTAGTTATTTCTTCAGGAGTTTAGAACCTGGTTCAAAGGATAATTTTTCTCTCTTTCATTGAGAGCTGTGAAAACCACAGAACAAAGAATGATATGTTTTATGAAGAAAAGAGAAATTATCTCCAGGGGGTTCACAGGATTTTGTGGTGAACATCTGAGCATCAAAAAACAGGATACCAAAAACAACACTGGGAAGTTCCTGGATTGGGTTTATTGTCAAAGATTTGTTGAAATCAATGGCTATGACAGTTTTACACTAACTAACTAACTGTGTCACTGAATATGTCTACATTATTCTCTGTCTTCCACAAGAGCTGTCACTGGCATACTGTAGGCAGCCTGTCTGGATGGTATTTGATGGTATACTAAACACAGCATAGATATACCAGCATCATACTGCTGAGCTTGGACTCGATGTTTGTACAAACTGCAAATCAAATTTTGAGTGTGTCCTCCTGAAAACGAATGGGGACACATTGTCAGGTATTACTCAATAGTATAAGTATGATTCAAAATTCTCATTTGTGTAACCTTTATATGTAATTTTGCTTCTGTGTCGTTAACAGTGCAAAATCTGCCCTTTGAAATTTAATTGCACATTTCCAATTTCTTCCATTAGTTCATGGAAGGTAATGTAACTATCTGTTAAATCTGAGTTGCCTGAAATTTCTTAAAGACTTGCTGTGAAGCATCTGTATTTATTGTGTGCAAATATCTGGAGAGTGGAGGAAGCCTGGCCAGAACACTATTGAAATGATTCATTTCCTAAGCCATGTTTCACTGCCCTTTCTTATAGACCAACACTGAGTTACTTATTCAGGCATTAAAAGTTCTAAGGGTACCCGGAGAGATTTTCATGAGCTTTAGTTTTACCATTGCATTTTAGAAAAGAAAATTAAAATTTTGTTAATAAGGCATTCTGAGCTTCTATTTTATTAATAAATTATGTGTTAAATTTTGATCAAATTTAAGCATTGTAGATGCTCTTATTGCATCTTCTTATTGCATCTTGAAAGGATGACTGGGAAGAAGTTACAACAGAAGTTACAATTTATTTTAATCTTAAAAACACTATACACAATAAATATATTCATGACCTGAATTAGCCTTTTTTTTTTTTCCTCCTTTTTAAGTCATTTTTCCTTGATTTAATACAGGTCTGTATTTCTGATTAAGGACGTCTGTTAGAAAGCACCGAGGGCAGGTGCTGCTCCCTGGGGGAGGGTGGCCAGCAGCCCAGGGTGACAGCAAGGCCAGCAGAGGCAGCAGCCTCAATGGCAAGGGTCTGTCCAACAGCACCAGGGTGAGGGAAGCAGGGCAGGCCCAGTGATAGAAGCAGGCTCAGGCAGGAATGCAGATCTCCAGACAAGGTCACTGTGGCGAGGCGTGCCTGAGGTCAGGATCAGAACCACATTCACAGGGTCCAGATCGATAGCTACAGGGCAGTCCTGCCATGGACCAAGCACATGCCTGAATCCATCTCCCAGCCACATGACCTAGGAACTCCTGCTGCAGCTTCTTCCAGCTGCTTCTCAAAGAGCCTCAAGGACAGCTGGAGCTTCTGAGACAGATCTTCTTTCGAAAAGCTGACCTGGAGGGCACTAACTGCACTCCTAGGAAGAATTTGGCTCTGACAATCTGCTAGACTGAATTGTTACTTTTCCTAGAAGAATGTTCAAGACCATTTTTTTTTAATGAAAAGTATCAGTAGAATAGTGAGAACACACCAACTGAAATTCAGGCTAGGCAAAGCAGAAACAAGCTATCAAGAACAGAATTACCTTTCAATAGAAATAGGTGGTGCCTGAGTTTATCAGTTGTTGAGACATATTGTGCACAGGAATCAAAATCCTGGTGGATTATTTATCCACTACTTCACTGAAATTTTTCTCTGTGATATATAAAGTAATTTATTTTTCTGTCAGACAAGGTAGATGTTTGGGTCTATCCATCTCTCAGGATGACTTCAGAACACCAAGTGCAGTGCAAGTCCCATTACTTACACTTACTAGGAAAAAGAAATTAAAGGAAAATATTGTTTCTAAATTAGCATTCCCAAGTTCCCACAAACTGCTTAATGTGATTCAGGAATGTAGTGGGAAATACACTACTTGCCATGGGTATCCCTTGAATAATATCTTTCTCATGTAACTGAAAGCACCTGTAATTGGTGACAAAAATATTACCATTGAAGTTTAAGTTTGCATAGCCAGTAGGGAAATCTCTCTCCCGTAAAATATTATTTCATAAAATCAAAGGTATTACGTTTGGTACACTTTGAAGATGATAACCTATTTGTATACCAGTTTTACACTAACCTTCACAAGAAGTTGTGGGTTTTGTTCATTATCTAGAACTAAAGAAAAAGTAGTTAAGGGGCATTTGGTGGTATGGGCTTTCCAGAATCACTACTATAAGAATTAAAGTTGGGTTGTTTATTTTATTTCTTCCACTTAGAAATCCATTTTATATCTTCTGACCATGCTAAACTGTTCTTCCATTTTTGTATAGAAGTCAGTTTATGTTGATCTCAAGTAAGCGTACCTGTCCTGTCAAATAATATAATTATTGCATTTTATTATTGTTTTACCAAAATATCTGGATTTTGATCATTGAGGGTAACTGTCACTGTAGAAGCTGAGTTCAAACTCCTTTACTGACATCTCAGTTAGGAGCTATTCTTTGTTGAAAACTAGTCTCCCAAAGTATCCTGTATTCCACATAAGAGGTTTTGGTGCACTTCATAGCTTTTAAGGTGAAGGTATTGATTAAGGACAGACTTTCACAATTCAGTATGCAACACATTCTAGATAGTAGGAGCAGAATATGCTTAGCAGAGCAGTACATACATTTTTAAGAAGAAAAGTTTTCCTTAGAATCATAACACTGGTTTCAAGACACTAAAGTGAAATTCAGAAAAGTAGCAGTCTTTTTTTAGGACTCGGAATTTAGAAGTGATTAAAGATAGGTTAAGGTTCACCATATTGCTTTGATGACTATCATTAGCAATTGTTTTCTAGTCCAGGGACCTTTGAATTTAAGATTTTCCTCTGTTTAATGTTATGCTAATTGCAGGCACAACACATCTTTATAACTGAACATTCTCGATAAAATTTTAGTTTTAATAGTGGTGAAGAAGTTAAAATTAAAAGTGAGTGTTATTGGTTTGGGTCTGTGGTACATAATTTAAAGGAACTGGAATTCAGGCCACAGCTTAGATTGTAAGTTTTAGGAAAGGATTTGCAGAGAAATGTCAGCTACAAGCCCAGTGCTTAACACGTGTCTGGTCTGTGTGAACTTGCCTTCACCTTAGACCTGTGGAGCACAAACTTTTTCTTCCAGCCAGCTGCAATAGTCAGCCTGTTTGTAACCTCCTTGTAAGTTGAATTGTTTCAGCCTTTCCCCTGCCAACAGCAAAACATAAACATGAGGCACATTAAAATGGAAACAGGATCCTGGTCCTTTCTGTTTCTCAGTTTTACTTAGCAGTGACCTTTAACCCTCATTAAGATACTTTAGAAAGTTTGGGACTCTTTTTTTTGTATAGCTCATTGTGGGAACATTTAGGTTTGTTATGTTGTTTTTCTCTTAAAAAATATTTAAATGCCTTTGGGCAGTTGTATGAAACATAAACCCCCACATTTACTTATTCTAAAAAAGATATCTGTAGACAATATTTCATAGCGTATGCTCTGGTCATTAGAGCCATCCCATAGTTACAAGGCAAACATTGACACTCAAATTTTACTCAAGAGGAGTATCAATGCACACCAAAGTTTTGTCTAGGGCAAAATATACACTTGTATGCACACTAATGGATACTAGCCCTGAAGTATATATTTATGTACAGAAAATATCAGATACAGTTGTTTTATCTATGAAAATATGACATGAAAATATGATTTTATGAATACAAAAGTTGTGTGTTGGATGTTGTTTAACAATTTGCAATGTGTGTCCATTTGCTTGGCTTAGAAGATTCCTGACCTCTTGACAAATATGTGCATGCCTTAGAAACAGATAGAAATGTGCTAAACATAAAATTTAATTTGAAAAATTTTGCCCAAGGAAGTTTTGAATATCTGAGGTCTACAATTTCTAATGTTTCAATGGAGAATTCTTTCCCTTCAGTTAAAAAATTAATCACGTTTCCTCTGATTTAAATGTGTGGAGGAGAAGCAATATTGAAATATGTGTGACTTCTTATCCAAGAAATAATGAAAAGTGCCACTGAGACATGTCCAAAAAATTAGGTTTTTAGTTGTTGATGGTAATGTTTGCCTTGTTGGTCTATTTTTGTATGTAAAATGTAGCAAAATAGATGTTACTTTCATATTTTCAGAAACTGCATTTAGATACCCACTTATGAAGTGAAATAAACTCATCAGAAAGGAAAATATTTAAATTTTTTTCTTTGACTTTCAGAAAGCACCTTCCCAGGGGATTATTTCTTCATCATATTTCTTGTAGTAAAATAGCTAGGAAATTTCTCTCTCTTTGTCATTCTTTGGAATTCTGAATTATCACTCTGTTTTTAAACCCAGATAAAAATCTATTTAAAAAAAATTGTATTTTATGCTACATTTGCAGAAAAGCAATTGTATTAATATTTCCCTGCAGTCTTTAATTTGATTTACTTTATTTCCCTTTTTTTTTCCTTTTCTCTTTATTCTTTTCCTTTCTATTGCTAAAATGAACAAAAGAAGTAATATAAAAAAAGAACTGTGAAAAAAAAAGTGCGAAAAAATTCAAAACATCTTTGATTTTCCTTTTATATATCAGATGGAGAGATTGTTCCATATTCCCTTTCAAAACAAGCTTTTATACGGATTCTTTTATATAAGTGTAAAATGCTTTATTTTCCAAATTTCTGATACTGTAGAGTACTTCCTACAGATGCTGTACTTTTTCAGATGAATGTTGGTAATTTTTTTTAAGGTGTTGAAAACTCTCCTCATCTTTGATAGTATGTTTGAACAGCTAAATGCTTTTTTGTTTAAAATGCTTCCATTTCCATCTTGAGACCTTTTGGTTTCAGTACCTACTTATTAGCTCTTATATTTATCTTATTTAATGTGATTAAATGAAGGCAAAACATATTATGTCATATCTTTTATTCTGATATTCAAATTGTTTGGAGATTTCAAGCTGATTAATTTCCCCTGCTTCTTCTAGGGACGTAAAACAACAGTCTGCATTCAACACTGATTGCAGTGAAATCAGAGGTGAATTTGACCCTACCTCCCTAAATTTGCAAAATTAAGCAGTTCGTGTTAAGTATCTGCTGAAAACTGATGTTCTTTCTCCACAGTTACATTTTTTTGACTAGTGAGGTACAGCCTTCCAGATTTAGTACAGATCTTCATAATCCATACATTTTACGTCCATTAATGGTAATATTTTCACTTTTGTCTTTACTAATATTTGATTGCAAAGATATAATTCTTCATCAGTGATTTTACAGGTTATAGCTAGTTCAGAAAAGAAAAATCAAAAATCTTATGCAATGATACCTTTTAAAAAGTGACCTTGTCAAAGTGAGGCATTCTGACTTCAATTAAATTCAGTTAGTTGGTCCCACAGGTAATGCTGGAATATATAATGTTAGCTATTATCAGAATACTTTGCAAGTGTAGTTTTAAAAACCCTAAAAAGAAAACCATTTATGCTGTGNTGGGGAAAATTTGGAGCAGAAAAAAAAATCAAAACCCAGGACATGAAATCCTGGCATTTCCCTTGAAGCTTATAGATTATTTTTCTACCAGCATAATTTAGTATTTCACTACTCAGTATAGGACCATTTACAGTTTTAACAAATGGGTGTTCTAGATTTACAGTAATACATAGCACATGTAAGTCTTGTGAAAGNAAAAAAAAAAAAAAGGAAGACTTTACCTTTATATTAGTAACCATTTATGAGGTCATTTTTGGAGTGTACTGTTACATAAAACATGAGGTCAGCAAGTAAAGGTAATTAAATTTTAGTAGGAGCAGGAGTCACCAAAAAGTTTTTTCTTTCATCCTACACAGTCTAAAATAGCCGTACAATACATCATTAATATCCTTGGAACTGTTAATTATTTCAACATGAATAGAAGTATCAGTGCTGCTAGCTTAATTTAATACCCTCCTGGAGATTCCTGAAGAATGTATGATTACTTTTATTATTATGTATATTCAAGAACAACAAAACATCAACCAAATCGACCTAAACATGGAAATGCAGTTCAGAGGAAGCACCTGTTTTTGTCCTGGATGA
>VZTT01039628.1:6082-20417 GCA_013400855.1 Buphagus erythrorhynchus | reverse complement strand
AGAAGGAATTAGAGCACAAGCAAAGCTCAGTGCAGAGGTGAAATATAAGCTTTCAACAGTGTAGAGCCACAGTTTTATACTGTGGCTGAAAGTTGTTCACCCTTGAAAGCTTTCCAGTGGTCAGGCTGAAATATGTATCTTGGTGAGTAACTAGTGAACAAGTGTCAGTAGCAGTAAAAATGCCAACATATTTTGCAATTCTTTTGGCTTTCTTAACAGAAAGAGACAAGCATGTTTACTGAGGTTTATTTTGCCAAGGTACTAAATAGATAATGCTGGGAATACCACATAACTATATGTTGGGTACTGACTCTATACCATTATTTATTCCAAAGCCTCAGAGTCAATTTTTACTTAACTTTAGCAAATAACTTGAGATAGCAAGCAGCTGATGAATAACTATGCCCTGCCATTTTTCAGTACATTTAGCATCCTGCAGCTTTTGTAAATATATTTAGAATTACTTATTCACTATTTAGTTATTTAATTCTCCTACTTACAAAGCATGACTTATTTTAGCCAGTCTAGTGGCCAGTGAATGCACATGTTGAGTGTATTCTTTTATTCTATATTGTATTCTATACAATTTCAAAAAATCACTACTATGTATGGTTTTCAAAATGTGATTTGCAAAGAATATGTTGTCCAAAAAGGCATTGTCTCCTCAGCTTTTGTTGCTGCTTCTCCTTGTCTTCAGCTGCCTCATTGCAACAAGAAGTAAAAGTACAGCATTCAAATGGTGCTTTTTTTTTCAGCAAGTAGTTGTTGAAATTGCCATAGACATATAAAACGATTCCAAATGAAAAAGACAGGAGCCCATGATAGAATCTCTTCATTAAGATAGATATTACAGAAGATCATATCTGATTTCAACAACTTTTTCTTTATAAAATCAAGTTACTCAGACACTGGAAATATAAAACAACTGCATAATATTATTTACTGTTGTTGCAGAGCCTCTTTATTCTTTCCATTCATTAGAATATATAGAGAGAGTCTGACTAAATTTTGGTTCATAGTTTGGGTAAGTCTTAAAAACAGCAAAACTGCATGTTAGTTCATCTGCTGCAGCAAACACAGAAAACGTATGATTATATTTCTCATTAGTTATTTGGGATTATTCTGATCAAACTGGAAGAAAAGATTTGTTTCCTTTTTTTATTTTTTTTAACTTACACTTTTTTTTAGCTATAATTCCCTGGTTTTAGAATTTTATAGCTTGACAGGGAAAAAGATATTTTGGTTGAAATTGTAGACAAGGTCTCAACTGCAAAAACACACTTCGCTCCAGATTTCAAAACACCGTGTCCATATTGAAATAATGCAACAAATCATAATGAAGCCTAATTAGAATGGGATGTCTTTTAAAATGGACAAGTTCCTTCAGGAATTCAGCACAGTTTAAGAGACAGGTGGTGTTAGTTCAGGAAGCTGCCAGTGCCTGTACCTCAGCAAAGCATTTCACCTTATGCTTACCTCAAACGTGTGATTTGGTTCCTGAATCATGAGTGAATTTCAGAGCACCTTGTTGAGTTGAAGATTTAAGCCCTGTGGTTCAAGAAGAAATCCACTGTTTTTGCAGTTTCTGCTAGACTTAGACTTGTGACAATATGAAAGTGTACTAGAACCCACCATTTTGTTAAATACTTTCTATAACTAATAGGATAAAATGACTGATTTATGTGGAAGCAACTCCTGGTATGTGACCTTCTCCCATTCTTCTTCTCTTCTTTATTAAATATGCTTATTTATCCAGCCATATATGCAGATAAGGAGGATTCTTTAAAAACAGAATTTATGTTGCTTGAAGTACCTTTAATTCCATTAAAGTTGGATAAATAAGAAGGCTTAGTTTAGCAAAACATGCCACATTCTGGTCTTGATAGACTAAAGTCTCAGCAAGATATTCATCCACAACTGATGAGGAACTTTTTTTTGAACCTGTTTGTTCCAGAAATAATGTTCTTTGTCCACACCAAAATCCTTCTGCCTTCCATTAAAGAAAACCATTATAATAAAACAAAACATTTGTTTTAGGTAAGTTTCCTAGATGAATCATACTTGAAACTTCATGGCAGAATGATGAATAACAAATTTTCAGATTACAACTCTTGATTTAAAGTTTCTTTTGCATTTTGATCCAATGTTAAGAAACATGGCTGTTAAATTTTGAAATTTTCTCAGAAAAGGTTTTTTCCTGATTAAAAGGTACAACAAAATTGAAACTTTTTTAGAAAGTAAATAAAACAGTGGTTTCTCAGTTTCCCTCTTCTTCCATTTTAACTCACTGCATAAACATACCTACAAGAAGTTACAAAAATAACATTCAACATCATATGAAGTTCTTCCTTAATATATCAATATTTCATTCAGGCTGCAACTGTGGTAAATATTTCTCTCCCTTTCTGCTCCCTCCCTTCTCCAAATCTTGGGTGTTTTCTATGATTCTGTGTCATTGTGAGTAAAATGTCAATATGTGTAATGACACAGCACAGTGAAAACACATATTTTCATATTCATGTAAACTCATGTAATTGTAAATTAGGCTGTGCCACCCGCTATCATAACATACTTCATGTGAAAAGATGCTAAATTTACTTGACCTACTTTCATCTTCATGTTTAGGAAACAGGGTATAAGAAGTAAACAAAGTAGTTGTGCCTCATGCAGGAGATGATTATTGTTTGAATTTATGATTCATGCCTTGAGCAAAATTTTGTTTGTGGTCTCATTTGCAACCATAATTTATATCTTTACTAGGGATATACTGTGTATTTGGGAGGTTATATACTAGGCATGCTTTGCACTGGAACAGTTTTCTAGCTTTAGGTATAGTATTTTCTATGTTTCTGGTAGCTATAAAATTTTTTGGCATAACATTTATTGTAGTAAATATGGAATTTTAAATTTATTTTAGAATTACAATTCCCCTTAGGAATGTCCTATTATATTTACATCAATGCACTTGTTACAGCCAAATCAAGCTAGTATACTAAAAAGCTGTTAATCCTACAAACAATGAGTCATAAATGCAAGTATTTACTTTTCAGTATTTCCTAGCCACTAGTATTCCGTTTCTAATCATGACCGTTTCATTTAAATTAATCTGTATTTTTAATCCAATCTAAACCAAATATAGTTAAATATTTCTGAAGTTCAATGAAGTTATCTTTTCAGAGAAGTATGCTAATTACAGAATTGTTCTATCATCTAGTAAAGCAGACTGAATAAACGTAGAGCTGTTAAAGAAAAATCTATGAAGAATGTAGATTTGGAGAAAAACTTAAAATAAGATGGGGGCAAACAATAGATTGCCTAATATATCATAACGCACTACCACAAAACAGTCATTATGAAATGGACTTTTCTATCTTTAATGTTTATGGATCTGTTATTCTCTTTGGATTGCTGTTTACTGTGACATTCTTGTGAGCTGTCAGATAAAGTCACAACCGATAGAATCACAGACGATATGCCTGATCCTTTTTCTTTTTTTTAGTGCATCTTTCCTTCCAAATCCAGATTCTTTACAGATAAAATCTGGATTTGAGTTACAGAAATACAGTTAGTAACCCTCAGGTGGTAGGACTGCAATAATTTCACATTTGTGTTTTGTTTTTCAGAGGGTAGAAAATTCTAATCATAGCCTGCGGAGTAGGAGGATTTTAATTAGCCATGGGACATCCATGGAAATCTATACTCCAGGAAGACTGCACACAGATCCTGACGCCTCCAGCAAAAAGATAGAAGATTTGACCCTGTCCCAGAATTTCTGAGCTCACTGTCTGCCCCAGTACCTAATTCCGAAAAGAGTGGTGTTCAGGAACTGTCATTGGCCTCTTCTTTGCCTAAATCATGGTAGTGAAATTTAATGAAAGCAAGGTGTGTTGTATTCAGTATCTACTAGCTCTACCACTTGTCATGCAATTCTTTCTTTCACCTCCTAAATCTATGGATCCCTGACTTCATTAAATGATTAAGGAGACCTTAGACCTGTCATGGTGCCCAAGAAGAATGTAGTGAAGATCTCTACTTGCACCCTACCTTTAGTACTCTTTACGCCCAGGAGGAAAACCAGAGCAACCAGAATATAATAGGAAGTGAAAGACAAAATTGTTTGTCTTCTTGTCCACCCTTCCAACCTTCCAATCCACTGCTGTGGAAACAAGAAAGTGTGTTCCACATTGGTGGTCAAAGTGGAGGTGGTGGCCCCATTTATTATTCTCAAATGGGAATCTAGGATGAGCTAATTTCTCCATTCTTGTTCTGCTCCTCAAGAGAACTGAGCAGAATCAAGTCTCAACAAACTCATGTTACTCAAAGACATTGATACATGAGAGAGTAGAGTCTTACTGACTAGATGTGAAGTCTAAAGGAGCATGCCAAATTACTTTTCAAAGACAGAATCATTTCACCTACTTGTGAGAGCTAAATTTCAAGAATATTAAAAGGAAGAAAATTACTGCATGATAGGGAGCTGCCATTGTAATATGTGCTGCTTAGTGCTTGAACATTGTAACTGTCAAGCTGATTCTATTATGAAAAAGGGAGTAATTTAACATTATTTAATATTCACAATATGCACATATTGAATGGAAGTGTATGTAGAACGTAAGGCCCTATTTCAGCATAAATGAAATTTTAATCACAGGAGTACTTCTATTGATTTTAATAGGATAACTCATTCTCACTTTTATGTATGTGCATTATAAATAAGATGTTACTAACGAATATGTTTAAAAATAACTCTGGTATTACTTTCAAGAAAATATAGAGGATATTCTAACTTCTCAAGTGCTTCTTACTCAGTTTGTGGGATTGATTCTCCATTCCACACTGTCTATCAATGCCAGTTCTATTCTGTTAGCTGTATCAGGGCCTTCATTTGGTACATGAGTAACATGAAAATAAATGAGAACAAAATTTAGTTTAATTGGAATATTTCCCAAGTACTGAAGGTTTAATACCATTATAGCAAGTTAGCTGACTAGTGCTGAGATGGGAAAGATGGAAAATATGGATGTGTGTAACTGTAGAACTGACTACTTTGCAGATTGATGCTTGAAATGTACAAGATGTGACAAATAGTCTCATGATTTGCCTTAATCTTCTGGTACAACACATTAGAAACATCAGTTGCTTTGGAAAGGTGCTAAAAAAACACCTGTAGGTTCTACTATAACTGGTCAATAACTTACAGAAATCCTACCTTTTTTGGAGCCTGCCAGCACCATTTTTGTCTACTTTGAATCCTGTCACGTTTCTGCTTCTGCATTTTGTTTGCAAAATGCAGAGATATCTTTGGGAGTAGTGTCTGGCACCTAAGATTTGCTCAGCCTTCTGTGGTCTCCGGCTCCTCCATGGCTGCATAAATAAGAGCCTACCAGCTTGTACTCCACTGCACCCTATTCACCCTGCTTTATTTGCTGTATAACAGTAAAGCATTGGCAGATTAGTTGAGGATTTTTTTTTAATTTTTTTTTTAACAGTTGAGAAGTAAACCTGTTTAGAGGCTACTTTACTCCAGCTAGGTGAATTATCTTCTTAGTTGGGACTGTAAGATTGAAAAGGGAGAGAACTTGCCAGTAGTGAAATTAAAATAGCAATGCTGATTTATTATATGAAATATATAAAATTATAAATGGAAAAACAACGAAAAGATCAAATTAAAGGCATAAATAATGATGGTTATTCCCAAACATATTTTTTTAAAATTAATTTTCTAGATTATCATGGTATTTTAGTAGCAAGTGCTAATATTAGGAGAGTGACATGAAGATAACTGAAGGCATTAGGTCTAATCATCCATGTTTCTTCCATAGAATAGGAAAATTGTGCCAATATCTTTAAAATGATAGGCTTAAATATCTGCAATAGCAGTGTAAATTTCGGACTTCAGCAAGTATTTTTAATGTTACTGCCTTTACATAATTACCTTAATGTGAAAACGGCATATCATGCTCCATTGCTCCTTGGGTGTGCTTTAAGGAAAAAAAAAAATCTTTCTATAAAAAGCTTCTTAGCTTTAATTGAGCAAAAGAGTTCATATGGGGTCTGGAGTTGCAGCTCATAATTTCTGTAGACAGGTTAGGTTGCTGTGTGATGATTCTAATTAAATTATATAAAAGCACTGAACTAGATAAACCAAAGTAGCCGCTCCATCAGTTCACCAGGTGAATGAAGCTTGTGCAGGAGCCGGGGTTTGCTGGTACGGTTCAGCTCCTTTCGGTGCCGAGTGCCTGCGAGCAGCCCTGCGGAGCTGATGTTGGCGCTTCTGGTCCATAGGTGGCAGCATTGGCAGGGCTTGTGCCGGCTCAGGATGCTTCCCGCAATCTCATGCGCTCTCAGACCTCCCCCACCACAGCGCTATGGGATCAGGGCTGAGTTAACATCGGTACAGACTCGCGTCAGGTGACATAAAATGGAGTGTTTGGGCCAAACATCAGGCTGTGTTTCTTCGGAGTCTTATTCCTTCCTTTTCCTTTTCCTTTTCCTTTTCCTTTTCCTTTTCCTTTGCCTTTGCCTTTGCCTTTGCCTTTGCCTTTGCCTTTGCCTTTGCCTTTGCCTTTGCCTTTGCCTTTGCCTTTGCCTTTGCCTTTTCCTCTCCTCTCCTCTCCTCTCCTCTCCTCTCGAGATTTAAAGGTCATTTTCATGTGAATGCACCAAAATCTCCACCTCATCTAAGGAAAAGAAAAAAAAAACCACAAGGCTGAGTGACACACACTGTCTGTACAAACTTGACTTGTCATTCATCATACTTTCTTTGTTATGGAAAATAGAACCTTATTGTGAAATGATCTTCCCTTGTGCAGAAGTGCATTCTGTGGGAGTCATTACTCTCTCAGGCTTAAAATTCATGACTTCAAGATTTCTCATGTGTGTATTTATTTGGTTCAGGACAAAGATTTTGGGAAAGATTGGGGTGGGGTTTTTTTGGTTGTTTTTTGGGTATTGTGGGGTTTTTTTTGTTGGCTGGTTTTTGAGAGCTCTAACAGTCCCAGTCATTGGATGAGTCTTGTTTCCACTGATCTTTTGGTGTACTATCAAAAAGCAGATAAAAACCCTACATTTCCTAATACTTGAAATTTTTTTCAAAACACCCTGACATTGAACATCAATTTCCCTTTTTAAAATATTTAAATTAGTTTTATTTATGTGACTTCTTAAAGTTAGCAGAACAATATGAGCATTGGACATCAGAAAGATTAGGCAGTGATCCCTTTTACATTGCATATTTTTTATGGATTATTTTCATTGTATTTTTCTTTCTGTGCCATCTTCTTTGATGTTGTAATTAAAGACATCATGAGGTCATATTTTTCTATTCCTCATTCCCTTTTCCCTTTCCTCTTTCATTTCCCCAGGGAAGGAAATTCTGAAGTAGCAGTTGAAAAAATGGTTTGAATATTACAGAAAATATAAACCATAGTTGTTTCCTTAATAAATATAATTAGATGTATATATTGCATTTTCGAGAGCTAGTACTGATGTTGGGACCAGCTCCTTAAATAAAATAGGACCTCTGTAGTCTCTGGAGAGAACATGCATAAAGCAAAGTAAATGATTTTCTGTCAACACTAAGTAGACAGGTGCTTACATTGAACAGCATTCTAATATGTCTCTGAATATTTATGTCTTCTTTTTCAAATGCATTGCCCATGAATGTCACAGCTGTCAAACGTCTGTACACAAGAAGATAAAAAATGAAATTAATAAAAGGCAGATCAACATTTCATTTGTTTAGGCCACTTTTTCATATAGCATTTTACAGAGGTTAGTGATGTTGAGATGCTTGGGTATACAGGCATGTTCTAAGAGCTGAGTGAAATGCAAAGCAGTTACCTGTATTTTGTGGAGGTCTAGGTATACTTCCCATTATTTAACCTAGACATTATCAGTGAAAATAATGTCTCAAAGTTCTAAAAGGTCGTTCCTTTATTCTCCGTCCATTTTCTTCACAGATGGGGACCCTGGAAAGTTTTGGCAGTTCAGTACTGCCATAACTTAGAACATAACATAGAAGCTTTTTTTGGTGGAACAAATTCTGAATCAAACTCTGAAATGTGCAGGGACAAGTGAACCACCACTGCTGCCTGAAAACAGTTAATGGAGAATAAATTCACTTTCAAAATAGTTCCAAAATTGTGAAGACTATACATATTAATGTAAACTTGCCATTCATGGCTAACTGTGAAGATGCATCAATGCATCTTTGCAAAAATTTGAAAGATCTTAATGATAACATGACTTTAATTTTATACAGAATGGTAATGAGAGAATGAGAGAAAAAACCCTAAATGGGCATAGATCACCTTGAATAATGAGCATTATTCACCTTTTATGCAAATAAAGTAGATTAATATAAGTGGTGTTTCCCATGGACACACTTTAAATGCTCCTCAAGTTTAGTGGTGTTTTCTCTGCAGTCACACACTCAAATGTAGATGCCAAAGGCTGGATACTGCCTCCTTTTTGTCTCTATTCCATGCTAATTACTTTGTTGTAAGGTTTCAAGTTACACTTCAAAGCCTCAAGACTTTCTTACCATTTCCCTCTCGAGCTTAGTAGACAGACCACTTTCCAGTCAAAACAATTCAACATATCATTCAAACTGAGTTATTCAAGCTATTGCAGTACAAAGAACAATGGACAATGATCTCAAAAATTCAAATGATGCACAGAGGTTTGTAGCATTACTGTGGAAACAGCAGCTTGGAATCATATAATCAAACAGAATGGTTTGGGTTGGAAAGGACCTTAAAGTTCATCTAGTTCCAACCCCCCTGTCATGAGCATTGATTAGCTTCAAAACATTTTCTCAATACAGCTGTTAAGGCTAATGTTAGGTTTCCCAAATGTCCAGAGTCTTTGTGATACATGGATATTCCACATTCTGGAGTCTCTGTACAGGACAAAGTGCAGCTAGAATTTCTGCAGGAAATGGTTGAAGTGCAGCCATAATGAAATGAAGCACACAGCCATAACAAAAGCTATATTGTGCTTTCATCATAAATTTTCTGTCAGACAGACACTAAAGTGCTCCTTGGAAGCTCTTATCCCTCTCAGAAAATTTGTCCTAAGCAATCATCAGCAGAGGAGACAGCACACAGAACTGAGTAAACCAGTACGGAATAACAGGACTGAGGACATCAGGGCTGATGAAGTGGGTGCAGTTGGCTATGAGATGAACAGATGCTTGAGGGAAGCTAGCAGTAAGTCAAAAACAATGTTTCATAAAGGCATATCTCCCAACAGATTCCAGTAAAATATGGGTCTGTTTTTCCTGCAAGCTGTATATGGAAATAGCTGGAAATCTTTAGATCTTGCATGCATTTTCCATAGAGACACAATGATTGTTCTCCATTCCAGCTACAGATCCTAGGAAGAGATGATATTTGGAAACATCTACATCATGAACTGGTTTCCAAATTAGGTTAGCGTTCTTACTGTTTTATTTCCAGAAAACAGGTAGAAGAGTCCTTTAATTCTCTTTAAAAATTGCTTAGTTGACAACAGAATATATGTTTGTGATTTCAGGATATGACTAGCATTTATTTCAGCTTTGAAAGGTTCGGAAGATGGAGAGTTTTTAGGTTTAGCTAGTTATTAGAAATAATTTAGAAGACAATATGGTCTTGCACAGATAAGCATGGAAACACTGTAGTTCTTTCTGGGTCAGGAACCCTTAAAATGTGTTGTTACTTTTGCTGTCGGCAAATAAGGCCAATGCAGAAATGCTTAAAACTGAGAACAAAAGATACATTATTTGATAAGAATCTGAGGTTTCTTTTATCCCAATTAGTGTTATAATTTAGAAAATGAATTGGTGTCATCAATAAGATAACTTAAATACACAAACAAGAGGAAAAAAATCCATTCTGAAAGTATGTATGGCACAATAAATCTCTTCATCTAGAGTTAAAGAATATTTTTTTAACAGTGACTTCTTTAAAACTTTTTAATTGATTTCACTTAGGGCTTGTTCAATCAAAGTGTTTTCTTTAGTGTTATGTGTTTGGTGTACATGTCTCCTGTGGATACATTTCAAGATATTTAGAATATTTTGTGAATCAAATTATTATCATCTGGACTAAATGTATCACATTAGCAACATAACATAAAAACCCCATGCTTCACTGTTAAGAAATGGACTTTTCCTGTAACATTGAGATAACACATATAGTTTCAGATATGGACCACATTTGCAGCATTGCCATGTGAAACTGCTGTGTTTTTATCTTTGGGAATTACTATGGTTCTTGCCTGAAAATAAGTATAGATATCTGGGGGCTACTGAAATCAGACTCAAAGGCATAACTAAGGGAAAAATATCTTGATAAGAAAGGATGAGCCTCGCAATAGAAAATGCTTTGAATAAAAGTGCTTCTAGCTTTCAAAGATATTCCCAACAATATCTTGAGGTATATGCCATAATTTGCCTTTTTCTCTGTAACTTATTCTATTGTACCTAGCAAATTTTTCATTGAGATCAGATCAGATCAGATCAGAGATAAGTAATGACTTAGGTTGCAGAGAAAAAGTAAGTTTCAAATTTATATGTGTTTGATTTCCTTTGCTCTCAATACACATTGAAAATATGTTCTGACATTTTAAATGCAAATTTCTTTTTGTTTTTAACATGTTGACTTTCTGAGTATCATTTAAAGGAGAAAGAACTATTTACTGATTTGCTTTCCATTTTTTTTTTGTTTTATGTGAAATCTGTTCTACAAAGGTAGTACTGTGATGAGTTGTTTCTCAATGCTGAGAACTCCCATGTTAGCTTGGGCCTGTATTTCTCCAGCATAGCAGTTTACTTTTCCTTCTGACCTCAGTAACTGGGCCTCCAGAAGAGGAAATGTGGGATTATTGCATCCCCTTAGCATCCCCTACTCTCACTGACGTCAGGATGCTCTGCAGCAGTAACCACGCCTTGTGTCTCAGTGTGATGAAGGCAAGTTCTTCTGGACTGGAGTGATGCTTTGCTATTAACTTTAAAGGATTTTGTATACTTAAGCCACATGGGTAACTCCAGCTCACTGTTTAGACTTTATTTAAATATTAGTGTGTCAGAGGACTTGGGGGTTTCAGGCCACCACTAGCACCAATACAGGGGAAATTGTGCCACATTTCAACTGGGCTACAGTGCAAGTGCTGTGTCACCTCCTAGATTAGATCTCAGTCCCTTCCAATATATTGCCACTGACACCATAAAATACCAAATAATCCATTGAGAATATTTCTTTGTCTAATGAAATCATATCTAGGTTGAAATTCCATTAATTTAAATAATTGATTCATTGTTAATTCCAAATATGCTGGTCAAAAAAGTTTCAGTGGACCATAAAATTGAAAAGGGATCATTTGGATCAAAAATTATGTTTAACTTAGCAAGAAAAGAATTGTTTAAATTATATTTCTTCTTAGACCAATTTTATTTTCCAAATAACTGCGGGAAAAATGAGGCTCACTTTGTTTCCACAATTCTGTTCTTTAAACAACCATTATGGATTAAAAGTCCTTGTCACTAGCTCTATTTAGAACATAAGTCCTGTTAATAGAGAAACCTTTGGTAGTTCTGGACAGGATGTGAAAGAATGATGATGAAAGTAATTGAAACTTCAAGGAGGGAGAGAGTAAGTAACAATGTAATTACATGAATTGGAATTATTCCAAGTCACTACAACTAGAAAATGCCAAAATGCTACTTAGCAAGATATTTCTATTAAAAATTATAAAAGTTTCTACAGTTGTGCAGTAACAAATCTTCAGTCTTTAGCATTCGCTGTGACTGACCTTCTATTCCCACCTGGGCTAAGTAACTTCCCCCTTCCTCAAAGGAATGCTTTAAACTCGTCTATTCCCGAAAGAGAACAATGCCTTTTCCTGGAAATCTGCAGCCGTTTTCACCACCACCTTGACTTTCCTGTTTAGAAACAGATCCCTGGTGAGCACAATTCCTCCACATTAAAATCCCACCTAATTTTGTTTCCAGTTTTCAAGAAAAAGACGAACATTCAATATATTTCTACTTATAGTGCTTTTATAGTAAAACTTTATTATACAGTCTAAAGATATATTGGACCAATTACAATCAACCATTATACAGTAATATTACAATAATATTGCAACCTATTATATTCTAATAATTACACAAATAACTCTCTACTGGCACAATCTCTTTCTTAATGGATTTTTTCCTACTAGTGTTTACTAAGTTCTAGAAGTTCCAAATCTATTGCAAACTCTAGAGTAAATTACATCCATAATTATGTTTACAGCACAGTATATAATACTTTTGTTTATAAATATGCAACATATATTGCAACACATAAAATGCAATTCTTTTATTTTACCCAGTGTTCAGTACTATGTGGAAACTGTTGGCATAGTGCATATTTCAGATCAGAGAAAACAGGATCTTCACTGATCCAAAGATATAAAAAAACTGTACTACCTCCATCTCTATTGTTATAAAAGGAATTTTAATGATATCGTGAAAATACACGGTTAAGACAAATTTGTAACATGATGCTTCAGCAAGTATGAAGAGCCATAGAACATTTTTGTGTAAGCTACTTTGCAGTCATTCTTCTTGGGAGAGTGACAATAATTTAATGTCAAAAATCAATTTACAGTGATTGAGGTACTTGGGTTGTTTTAGAGAAAAAACAAAGGTAATAAATCACATTTGCCATTTTCCAGGAATATCCTTGATTTAATTTTCCAATTAAAATCTAAATATTTGTATTTATACACATTTGCTAACTCTGTTATGGGACTGGGCCTATTACCTTCCAAGGAGTAACAGTTAGGGTGTGTTTGAGTCAGGTATTATAGAAAACACATTTAAACACATTTAAATTCAAGCATTCAAAATTTCAAGGCTGTTGATCTTCCTGAAAGTGTAGCATAGGATACTTTAAAGTGCATTTGTTCTAAGCCTGAGGAGCTACAGTTTTAAAAGAAAATATAAAAGATGAAAACTGCTGGTTTTGGCAACAGCTACCTTGTGTTTGCAGACATAATTTTATATATATATTAAAAAATNATTTCAGATCAGAGAAAACAGGATCTTCACTGATCCAAAGATATAAAAAAACTGTACTACCTCCATCTCTATTGTTATAAAAGGAATTTTAATGATATCGTGAAAATACACTGTTAAGACAAATTTGTAACATGATGCTTCAGCAAGTATGAAGAGCCATAGAACATTTTTGTGTAAGCTACTTTGCAGTCATTCTTCTTGGGAGAGTGACAATAATTTAATGTCAAAAATCAATTTACAGTGATTGAGGTACTTGGGTTGTTTTAGAGAAAAAACAAAGGTAATAAATCACATTTGCCATTTTCCAGGAATATCCTTGATTTAATTTTCCAATTAAAATCTAAATATTTGTATTTATACACATTTGCTAACTCTGTTATGGGACTGGGCCTATTACCTTCCAAGGAGTAACAGTTAGGGTGTGTTTGAGTCAGGTATTATAGAAAACACATTTAAACACATTTAAATTCAAGCATTCAAAATTTCAAGGCTGTTGATCTTCCTGAAAGTGTAGCATAGGATACTTTAAAGTGCATTTGTTCTAAGCCTGAGGAGCTACAGTTTTAAAAGAAAATATAAAAGATGAAAACTGCTGGTTTTGGCAACAGCTACCTTGTGTTTGCAGACATAATTTTATATATATATTAAAAAAAAACATAGAAACAAGTCTATAATTCCTCTGAGAAATATTTCTGGAATTGTCATTAACTTTTACAGGTTAATCAAATAAAATATATTGTTTAGCCAAAGAAATGTAGAATATTCCAACCATCTCTTGATTCCAGTGTTAAGAGAAACAAAAAGAAAGAGAAAAACATGAGCAGCAGAAAAAAATGTTAAGAGTTTTTCTCTTTACTGATGGCTAGGTTTTCATTTTTCTGCCAGGGTTTCAATTTGCAAATATAGAACCTCATAAAATTATTCAAATAATGCCTAGTTGCTACTGCCCATTAAGAAAGTGGAACGATGGCTCTGATGAAACAAGCAGGTTGTTTGATGTTGGTAGCAAATGGGTATTGCCAAGGCTTTCTTAGTGTTGGCTTGTATTTAACACTACTAAGCTGGTTTATACAGTACTTGGTTCATTGGAGACACAATCCTATTTTGCAACATCAAAGAGTCATTTTTTAAAATTTTGTGTGATTGTACTTTGTATAGATAGCCTGGTTACCTCATAGTTATTGCTCATTTTGATGATCAAATAAGTATTTTTGCAATATTGAAACTGGCTGTAGTTTTCCAGGCTGTGCAGAGGTCGCTGCATATTACCAACAAATTAGACAA
>VZTT01039627.1:12648-42491 GCA_013400855.1 Buphagus erythrorhynchus | reverse complement strand
ATCCATCCATCCATCCATCCATCATCCACCCATCCATCCATCCCACCCACCGCACGTTATTAACGTGGATGCGAGCATGCAGCGGCAGCACAGCCGGGCTGGAAGGGGCTCCCCTGTCCCCGCAGGAGGCTGTGGAGATCCCGTCTGTCCCCCAGCTGCCATCCCCTCCGTGCTGCTCTGCTGCCAGTGCCCCCTGCCCCGCTGCCCCCCGCCCGCTCCCCGCGGCACATCCGCTGTGCTGCTCACACCACATGGCTCCCAGCAGGGCTTCGACAGGCTTGCTAAAGTTTTCAAGGGGTGGAGGAGCCCTTCTGGTGGGTTGGGTGGTGTAAGAGCCGAGGGATGGGAGGCTCCAGGAGGCATTTTAAAATGCTGTTTATTGCATCCAGAGGATACAGCAATTCACGGGTCGTGGGTGACAAGAGCCCAGCCCACAGCTGTCAGCATCATCTGTAGGTTCGTCTGAAGCCAGCTCTAGTTCTGGTTACAATGCATTATATACTTTTCATTGCAGAGCATCTTAATATATAACAACCAATCAATACCTTTACTATTCCCTATTGCCTATCATAACTACTAACATTACCATATTCATGTTACTGTTTTCCAGTCACAAAAAGTATGTTACAGTCTAAGCTAGAAGTTGTTTTTTAGTTTTCTTGCAGTGGAAAATTTTGAGACCTTTCTTTCTACTTGCAACATGGCATTTTTATTTGCCTGTGAAAATCTCTTTGCTTGCTAAAACATCTTTTGTTTGAGGTGGATTTATCCTTTGCTCTGAGTCATAAAAGCCCCTTCCAACTCACTTTACCCTTTGGCTTCTTAGTTATCCAGTAAGACTGGCTCAGCAATTTTTTTTTTCTATATTAGAACTTGCTATCATTTCTATTCCTTCTTCAGATTCTACATTTAAATATCTTTCTGATATACATACATGTGAGACCTTCCTGTCAAATCCTTATTTTTTCCAACAGAGTGGGACCTGGGCAGAAGTCAAGACAAAGGGTGTCTAGGAAATGGACACAGAAGTTTAGGAGAGGCATGAATGCATGATGTTGGAGGTATCCTGCTTGGTGTGGCTGAAGGACTTTGAGAACAAACTCGGGGCAGAATAAATCCTGTAGCAGCATTGCACAAGCCCTTGTGAACCACTGAACACCAGGCAGAGCAGATCTGCACCTCACCACACAGCATCTCTGGAAAACAGCATCTGCTCAGCACTCACAAGAGTGGTGGCAGAGGGGTTTTGGTTGGGGTAGCAGCTGCAGGTGAAACACGAGGCTTTTAGCTTTGCATGTGTTGGTGGAGCAAGGTTTTCTGTACCTTTTGAGTGTTTGCAGGAGAAGCATCCTGCCTTTCTTCACCAGTGCCAGCAGCAGGCACCCAAAAGGGTACTTTGGGGTGTTGCTGGTGGGTTGGCTGGGTCTCTGCTTCCATGCAGAGAAAAAAGAAAGACAGGCTCAAAGAAGCATCGTTAAAAACCTGCATGGGCAGAGTGGTGGTGGGCTGTCACTGACAGAGCTGCATCTTCTGAGATCATTCCCCAAACAAAGCTGGCATGTGAGACTGCTGGAGAGCAGGGAAAAGACATGGAATATCCCCTGTCCTTCTTGAGGAAAGGAAGCCCAGTGACACTGGGCTGAGTGAGGAATAAAAGGAGCTCTTCCCTCCTAAGATAAATTTAAGGTAATGAAAATAGAGACTTAAGAGAAATATCGCAGGCAGAATCAAGTAAATGACTTCAGAAAGGGTCTAATGAGACTGGCACTCTCTTCCTTGACACTTCCATAAGATAAGAGTATTTCAGCTCATGGTAGGCCAAGGGTCAACTCAGGAGTTAATGCAGATTTTGAAACAGAAGCCAGGAGTCCTGCAAATTGAAATCCATCCACTCTAGTCCCATAATGTAGCAGAGAAAATTTACTGGTGGATGCATTTTCAGCAAAATCTACTTGTTAATGAAACTGCTTGGTTCACGGACAAAATATCAGTGGAGAAGGGGAACTGAAAAGCTTTTCTGTCCCCAACACAGATACTATAAAATTAAAGCTCTTTGCACACCTTAATGGAAATGCAGTAAGTGAAGGACAGTGCTAGATGAGCCATCCATATCCCTCCCCACCCCACTCACTGTCATTATGAAAAATGCACTGAGGAAAAGCTCCTGATGTGGTGAGAAATATTTTTCCATTGCCCTGATCCCTTGAGACTTCCCCACCACCACCAGGCACCTGGAGGGGTCTGTCCTTGGGGACATGAGGACAGATAATTGTGTACCTGCTTCCAGTGAAGGCATCCTGCTGGATTATTCCATGACATGAACTTACAGACAAATGCATTTGTGAAGCAGCTAAGGACAAGACACAGCTCTGGGTGATGCTGAGGGCTGGCAGGTATCTGACCCCCGTGTCTGTACCCCTGACCCTGGTACAGGCCAGCCAGAGAGAAAACATGGTTGCAATCTGTAGGAACTGTTGAATTGAATTTGGGGAGCTGATGGAGGAATGCCAATTTCCACTCCGAGGCAATAACAGACGTTTAATCTGAGCTAGTGATCATGCTCATGGTTTGGCAGAACAACCATATCTGTAAATGCCCAGCATCTGTAAATCTACTGCTTTTGATGTTGAAGGGTTTTCATGTGTTTTTCAAAGTAAAATATTGACTAAATTATGACCTATTGGAACCTTCTCTGATGACTGCTGTGTGCTGGCAGGCGATAAAAAGGGTGGCTGAGCTTTTTTTGTTCAAGTTTGGTTCCAGCAGATATAAAAGAAGCAATTGAATTAATTGGCTATAGAATGAGGTTCAGAGGTTATTTAGAGTGAGCTGTGAGATGAGTTGCTGCATTAAGGCTTTTTTTTTAAATGCACCCAGTACAGATAAACCTACAATTTTCCACAAGTGTTTAAACAACACCGGGCTGACATAAACATTGCAGATGTTCTGGCCTTTAACCTCATGCACGTGAGCTGAAGATTTCTTGCAACTCAGCTCGTTCAACCAGCCTTTTCTTGGTTTTCCAGCTCTTTCTCTTCCTTCACAGCTGTTCAGTGTCATGTCTGAAAGGCTCTTAGAAGAAAGACCATCCCAAACCTCAATAAATGCAGCTTTTTCTGCACTGAAGCACATGGGAATTGCCCACAATGCATCGACCTGTCCCTGCTGCAAAGTGTGAATGCAGGGCTGTCCCCAGCCCAAGTGGCAGCACTTCAGTAGGGTGCAAAGGGTTTTGTGATGGAAAGGCACTGGGGAATGCTGAGTTAGAGTGACTGGCTCAGGAAGAAGAGCTCTGAAGGCTGAACTCTCCTCCCTGGTGGATGGAGAAGTTTTCTTTGAAGGACAAGCCTGACCCTTGGGCTGGCTGTGCTGGTGTTGCCAGGCCCAGTTCTGATGCCAGTAGTACTGGGTAGGAGTTTTCTGAACAGCCTTTTTTTTCATTAGGAAATGATAATTTTCAAAGTCAAAGCTTTGGCTCCCAAGTCCAACTGGCTTTGGGAACAGATAGGAATTAAAGCTGGAGAGAAAGGCTCATCCCTTTCCCTTCTTGTGGTATGATAACTGGGTCAGTGCTGAAAGCAGCCTCGTCTCCAGTTACAGAGGCTGGGTTCAAACCTCCTCGCTGTCTTACTCAGAGCAGTGATTTGAAAATCAGCCTTTGCTCACCTCAGCAGAGCTCCCTTAGTGTGTAACTGTCTGAGCCATTCTGGGCTTTGCCAGAAAATGTAAAAATCCATGGATCTCTTCAAATGCTGTGTGGGAAAATCTTTCACATATCTAAACCCTTCTCAGAAGAGAAAAAAGGATCTTAAACATCTGGGACAGGATTTTCTAATTGTTATTATTGCAAGCCAAGATAAGTCATGACATTATATTTAATGCTGATTGACCGGAGAAGAAAATCGGTTGCTTAGAGTGTAATGCAAAAAAATTCTAACAATGCATGAGAAATCCTGTAATAACAGACCTACTTGAGAATTTGAGTGGCATGAAATGTGAAGTGTACTGTTACTTTAATTGTATTTTTATGCAGACATACTCAATTCCTATTAGTGGCAGAGTTGTGTTTGCGTTTGGCCAGAGGCAAAGAATTACTAGTGGACAGTTTAATCAGGATGAAAGAAGGAAAATAAAATTAATGTAGCATGTGCTGGGCTCAGACATTTGTGTTGGAAGAATTTTCACATCTGTATTGTGTGAAGCTTGGTCCTGTTTATTTTAGAAACCTGAAAATGAGGGTTGAATGATTTCACACTGGAGTTATGGTTGCCAGTCATTTAGTTCAAGGGTTGAGGTTAGTAAATTAATAATTCCAGCTTGCCAGAAGTCTTTGTTGGTAGTCAGTGGTTAAAAATCAAGGGCTGAAGATGTTGCTGCTTTATTCCTGTGTAAATCCACCTGTCCGTTATTTATATAATTACTGCTTTGGAGCCAAATGCAGATGAGGATCCTGCTGGGCTGGAGAGCCCATAAATACCTGCAGCTATTTAGCAAATGCCCTGAAATATTTCATAACTCCATAGGACAGAGTAGAAAGTGGAATCAATTTGCTCATGTCCTGCCAGTGGGCGGCCAGTGCCTGATTTTGGGGAGGGGAGCCCCAAAATAGGGCTGACAGGACCAGGCATTTGTAGCTGTGTGGCTGCTGCTGACATCATTGAGATGAGCCAGGTGATTCCTCCTGTCCTCAGACAGACCCCTGAAGTGGAAGTGTCAGATGAGGAGCCCCATAGTGCTGCTACTTCTCTGTAAACAGAGATGATGGAGACTATGAAAACAGGAGGACTTATAGTCTGAAAATTCTACTTTCCAGGTTTTTGAAGCACGTAAAGGTGATTCCCACCATGCCTCCTGACACCCCAGCCAAAAAAAAAAATCCCATCATTTTTAGATTGGCTCTGTCTGTGCCACTCACCCATCCAGACCTCCAGCTGACATCATCTGCAGTGACATTGACAACACTGGCAGTGCAGTATTTTCTGAAAAAACAGAATTGCCTGAAAAAAATCTATTACCGGAATAAAGGGAAAACTGGACAAAGTTATTCTGCCAAGTGGTAGAATTTGTGTTTATATTTCTGTCAGCTCTGGCTTCCCTACAAGAATCTTGCCCTGATGTGATCAATCAGAGAAGAGGAATTTTCTTTGCTTGGCCTTCATTTATTTTACCCTTTAATGCTGAGTCTGTTTAGTCAGGAAAGACTTGCTTCCAGACTGCACAGTCAATGAATGATTCATCTTGTCCAAGTGCAAATTAAGCAGAGTGAATAATTAAATGGAAGCACTCAACCAATATTTCTCAGAGCTCTCTTAAACAATTCCCCACAGTCTCCTTGCATCCTCGCCCCCAGACAGCTTCAACCCCTCTATTCAGCAGCACCATGTCCAACATCCAGCCCAGCCCATGCCAACACTGGCCAAAGGTTATTTCCATCTGGGTGGTCACTAGGGAAGGCTTGGTGGTCTCGCTCCTTTTCCTATGGGAAAATCTTCTGGACCACAAACCTCCCTCTCCATCCTGCCAGGATTAATAAGGCCTCCTTACTGGGAATGGGGTTGGGATTGATGGGGCAGAGTGAATGAGGCTGCCAGAGGAGATGGCTCTTCTGGGAGAGAGGGTTCCTGGTGTCAGTGCTGCCCTTCCAGGACACACAGGGCTGTTGGTCTGGCAGGCTTCCCATGCGAGCAGGAAAGGGAATGCTAAAGGAGGCTTTCCAGCCAGATGACTGCACCAGGAGTCTTCAGACAAGGATGCTCAGGCTTTTCCAGGTGAGTGTGGGGAGGGATGGGTTGTGCTGTGCAGGCTGGGAGGCGCAGAGGGTGTTGGGCAGGCTGAGCAACAATGGGAATCTGAGCTCTCCCAGTGAAATTTCTTTATGGGATTCACAGGCTAAACAAGCAGCAGAGGTTTCTGCAGGCATGAAGAGCTGCCTCATTCCTCACCATTTCCTTCAAGCCACCCATCTTGGCAGGGCAGAGCACGATGGGTTTAATTAAAAAGTCCTCAGTCAAAGAACTCCCAGCTCCAGTTACCATGGAGGCAGCAAAAGTTAAAGACCCAGCTGAGGTCTGAGATGAAAAGAGCTGAGGCCACCTGGCTTGTGACATCACCTGAGACCACCACGATGGTGGCCTAGGGCAGAACATGATGACATGGTTGCTTGGTGACCTTGGAGGTATTTTGAGAGGTGAAGGAGACCCTGACAGTGATTGTTGAATTAGTTTTAGGAAGATTTTGGAAAATAAAGACAGCAGGTAAAAGATGAAGGGGAGGAGGACTTTGCTAATCACTCAATACATGCTGTACTTCTGTGCTATACTATTACTAGAGTGGGTTGGGAAATTTTCAGACAAATCTATTTTCTGCAGAAAATTATGATGATCATAAACCACTTTTCATGAGATTTAGAAACATATATCCATAGAATCATTTAGGCTGGAAAAGATTTTTAAGAACATTGAGTCCAGCTGCAAATTTATGCAGTCTTGGAAATTATTTTAGCGACAGGCAGGACCTTGCTCAGATCTGCACACCACTGACCAGGTTATAATTTTCCCAAAACCTCAGTGGCAAGGGATGTGGAAATCCCAGCATCATGTTGTGGTTTCAAAAAGACATTTGAATACAAAATGAAGCACCTCCAGCAGGCAGTTTAGGAGGCAGAGCCACTTCAGGACAGCCAAAAGCCACCCTGGTCCATTCATCACTTAGCCTGGACATATCAGCAACAGGGACTTGAGCCCCAGCATCCCAGAGTGAGGCAGAAGCAACCTTGTCACCATACTGGGTCCTGTCCATGAGGATAATTTCATTTCCATCTTAAAGAGTGGAAATTCTGGGCTTTGTCCCACTGAAGAATGGAATGAAAAAGTTTTAATGGGACCCAGAAACCTTTCTCTGCCAAGCCCTAATTTCCACCAGATTATAACAAGCACCTCTGAGAATAGAAAAAGGGGAGAAATCTTGCTTTTCCCATAATGCTGTTGCTGTCAGGCCAGCAATTTTTCACCCCTGTGGATGCCACTATCACACAATTCCTTAGCTGAAAGGGGCCCAACAGAGTGAACAATATCCCAATTGGGAAGATAAGCTGTAAGCCATTATCCAGAGAGATATAAATTGTAGTAATCTATTTGTTCTCTTGCCCATGGGGTCCTCGTAGTAAACAGGGAGTGCTGGGGGAGCGGGTGAGTTCTGACACATCATTTCTCATTGTTCCCAAGGGATGGTGAGCAATCCTAGCGCTGGCAAGTCAGACAGGCAGTAAATGTTTCCTAGAATACAAACAGAGCGGGAGCCAGTACATAAAGGCTGCAGAATCACTGTCAAAATGTAATCAGATGAAAAAAGAAAGCACAAGCAGAGACCAAGATGTGGATGTGACACCCCAGAGAGGGTGAGGGAGGAATGTAATGAGAACCTGTGAGAAGGTGAAACTCACTCCTTAAAGGATTTGAGGAACTTCTTTAATAGGAACATGCAGGAGAGCTTTCCAGGGGTCTGTGTCTGATGCAAATCAGAGGTGAATCTCTGCTAATGACTCAGTATTTATTAAGTCTCAAGATGCTCTGGACCCTTGTGCCCTTTTGTTACCATCTCCTGCTTACAGGTGAAGGTTAATCTTCCCAAAGCACCATAAAGAGCCAGGGAGGTTAGGCCTGGAATGGAGCCATATTCCAGCCTTGCTTCCAAGCTGGTGGACTTGAACATTTCCAAGTGCTGACAGCTTTTCATGGAGAAGCACTGGAAGCTGGCAGCCCTGGAGCTGACCCTGTGGTCACACTGTGGTCCTGGGTCCCAGTCCCTGCCTGAGAAAAGCACTGACATCTCACCTCAGTGCCTGGCAGCATCTCCAGCCATCTTCCAAATGTGCAGAGGGGGACTTTGGACAACTTATGGAGACAGCAGGATGCCAGCAAGGACATTGGCAGCCTGGACAACACCCTTCAGATGGGTTAAAAAATCAGTATATGCCTACTAAGACAGAGGACAGAAGCCACCAGTGGGGTTCAAGGTGGCAGGTGAATCCAGAGTGTGCAGAGAGACGAAAGTGAGAGGAAAGGAGGCACCTGGAGCTGTCAGCTTGCACCCTCTCATCCTCCCTTGTGCTGCTCAGCTGTTTTACTGCCCTGCTTCCCTTCTGCACAGCTCTGCTTCCCTGCCCAGAGCACAGCTCCAAACATACATCTGCCAGGGGCAATCTGCATCTTGATTGACTTTTGCCTGAGCCTGAGATGGTGAAACTTGTTCTCCAGCCCTCTGCTTGACTTTCTGCTTGCCCATGGCAGCAGCAGCACCACTTTGTGCTGTGACCTTCTGAGGGACGAGGCAGGAAAAATCTTCCTGGCTTAAATAACGAATCTAAAAATCAATTTGTGGAGAGGTTGGAAAGCAATGAGCATACAAATTAACCAGTGTATGAGTAATACATTTGCATCTTGTGGATCCAGTTAACTTCAGAGCAGGCAAAATTTATGACCTACTGAACTCCAAGTATGAGGCTTAAAGAAATTACTGGGAGGAGAATTATTGGGTTGGATACTAGACATCATTCCAGCCTTCATTAATGTTTTCATGTGCTCTTGGAGGTTTCTCCCTAGCAGTACCCATTACTGAGTTTGGGAAAAAAAAATCAGCCACTGAGATCACTTGGAAAAGACTTTGCCTCCTCCCTCTCATTTCCCCAAGTTGCATTTTTATTCTTCACAGAAACCCGACGGTCAGGCAAATTACTTTACAAGTGAGATTCTGATAACAGAAATCATGTCATAAGCCAAATGCTGATGATGTGCAGATACAATGTCAGGGGAAAAAAATCTTTAGTGGGTGTGTGTGCATACATTTAGATAGATGGTTCTACTTTATGGGTACATTTATAGCACTTTATGACACTTGCTCTACAGTTGTGCTTACATAGAGCCCAGGCAGAGTTCTGGTTTGGTTCAGCCTGACTATTGAGCTTACCCTAGTGGTTCTGTGAAAGGAGGGAAATTGCATGAAGCCATCAGGTCTCCAAGGTTTGGGCTTGTCTGAGATTTCACAGACCATCAACAAATCCCTGTGAATAATTTTTATGATGCTGTCATTTGAGAATAGACACCTGTGGACACCTCCATGGGTCGAAGAGTCTTATTGGTGTCTAGGCCACAGGAGAATGGCCAAATGTCAGATATGTGGACTCCCCACCTCTTTTTCTGCTGGGATGCTCTCATTCAGACAGTGAGGGAGCAGCTCCTTTTCTCAGCACCTCTGCAGACAGTCCCAGTCTTTGAGGATCCCCAGGGAAGAGGAGATGGAGAGGACAATTCTCTATTTGCTTTCATCTGTGACAAATTAGCTGCTCTTCCTATGACAGATGTACCAAGAGGTGCAAAATGGGGGAGGAAGCAGCTTGAGGCAGGTGTGCATCTCCTGCTGCCTGTCCAACACCTGCATCCCAGCCTGGAGGGTCCTGCACAGCCTCAGGTGATGCTGAACCAGAGGTAACTGCAGGTGGGATGGCTTTAGGACACATGAATTTATCTTGGCCTAACTCTTGTGAAATACTGTTACAACATCCTCACACTGAGGCTTTTCCTCTCTGGAGAGCCCTGGAGATGAAGCTGTTGACACAGATTGGATCTGAGGATTTTCTCTGTGTCTTACATATTTTAGAAATGAGCTCAGACCTGTGCTACCCTGCCAAGGTGAAGGATGCTTTTCTCCTGCAAGTGCCATAATTTCCCTCCTGCTTTCCCATTTGAAGTGGGTTTCCTCCACAGTGGTGGCATCCAGAGCACAGGTTAAGTGCAATTGTAGTCCCCTGATCATCCAGACATCAAGTCACATGGCACCTCACCACTGTGGCCTGGGGAAGGGGACATGCCACTCTCTGCTCCTCCCAGCACACAGCTGGGGTGTGGATGGGGTGCAGAACTGGACCAGGGCACTGGAAAACAATTCCAGGCTGCACAGTGCTGTCTCTGATGGCTTTTCTTCTGCCCTCAACAGCAGGGAAAATCATCAAAGGGAGAAAATAAAGGGTTTTTTAAAACAAAGCCAAACAAAAATAGGTCCCAAGTTGTAAAATTTGTATCTGAACTTCCTGGAAGCTTTGAGACTTTGGGTGGGGTTTTGTTATGCTGCTGCAGAGAAAATGCCATATGTAAATCTCCTACAACATGAAAGATCACGTTCCCTCGTGATCCAAATAGATAGGGACATATTCCTGGTAATGGTCCAAGCAGCTGCACCAGGGCAAGGATGCTTATGAAAGAGGGGATTGCTGGATATACATAACCTTGCCTGACTAACAGATTCCAGTCTTTTCAGTGGAGGGATTTTAGAATGAAAATTTGGAAGAAATACAAGGGAAAGAGCCACAAGCTCCAGCATAGGCCAAAAAAGGGTAGTGCTGCACACTGGCTACAATATGTGATAACACAGGAACACGATCAGTTCTTTGGAAATCCCCTTTCCATAGAATTTTAAAGGAACTGAAAGCAAGAGGGTGAAAACCCAAGAGGTTTTTCCTCCTGTGGAGGATGTTGGTGCTGTGGACTCAGAGCAGGGTCTTGGTGTGGGCTCCCCAGGCTCTGGAAGTGCCCAGCACTGCCTGGGTGCCTGAGAAGCCTTTCTGGGCTTGCTTTGGTGAAGTGAAGACTGTTTCCCACCATGGCCATATTTCACGTAGCCCTCTGCCCCTCCCTGCCAGCTCCCTGTGTTCAACACAGCTGTGGCCTTGGGAAGCTGAAGTCTTTTCTCACCGAGCAAATCCATGGTGCATATGTGAGCTCAGAGATGTGAAATGCCTTTCTCCAAGGAACAATGATGTCCCACCCTGGAAAAGCCACAAAGACACGAGGGAGGTCTTTGAGGACAAGCTGCAAAGTCCTCTTGCAAATGCACTTCAGCCACAGCTCTGCTCCCTCTGCTCTGACAGTGAGGGATGGCAGGAGCACATCTGCTCAGGTACAGCTCCTGCCTGGGCAGCAGGCACAGATTTCCCAGCACAGAAATCCACCTGAGCTTTGCTTCTGGTGTGTTGCAAAGGAGAGGATGTGACATCCATCACTTTCATAAACAGCACTGCCACATGGAGTGCATTTGTGTGGCCAGATCCTATGCATAGGATTACAGCTCAGCCAAGGAATTTCTTCCCTGTTGTGTCTCCGGGCATTTAGACTGGGAGGTCTTTTCAGAATAAATGATCTTGCCAGTGGTTTTCCACCCACGCTGTGCCCAGCACTGTGGCACCAGGGCTGGAGGCAGCAGCCCTGCGTGGTTCCTGGTGCTGGGAAGAGTGAGGAGAGTCTCTGCAGCTGGTACCTGGCTTGCCCAAGGCAGAGCCCTCCCTGCCCAGCCTGCTCTGCCAAGGTGACACTGGCAGCTCCCTTACAGTGCTTCGTGTTTTAGCACCTATTTCTTTTAAAAGTCTCTGAATATGTCAATTTCCCACAATTCTTCATTTTCCCACCCTTTGATTTTAGCCTTTGCATCAACCTCCTGCTTCAAACAGTAGCCTGCAAGGTTATAATAATGCATGAGGGACTCCCAAGGACTGATTTAGCTTTGGATTCCCAGTCAAAAAAAGGCCTGGCTGCACATGTGGTGAAAATATCCCAGTATATAAGGTTGGGGACAGCTTTCTTCTCCCAAATCATGGTGTTCCTGCCCTTCTGTTTGCTCACCCACCCCTGGTTCCAGCTGTGAAAACTCCCTCTCACCTGTGTCAGGCAAAGTGAAAAGCATTTTTGCCCAAGGTGTGAGCCCCTGAAGTTAATCACTGGGTATTCATGTGCTGGCAGAGCTATGAAGAGCAGAGATCAGGGGATCATAGTCCATGTGATAACCCATGCAACACAGCCTATTTGTTATCAATTTTCTCTGTGGATTTTTTGCCCTCCCAGCGAGGAGTTGTGAACATTGTTCTGTAAATTAAATGAGATGATTTTTTTCTTTTTAATTAATGGGAAATTTAAAGTAGAACAAATGCTCATTTTCCCAAATGAGGCAAGGAAAAGGATTCTTCTGAACCAACTCTATAGAGCAGCTACATTAACTCTTCCATCATGTGACCCAGAGCACTCCTCAGTTGTCCTTGAAGGGAGCTACAGCTCAAGCAAAGCTCACAGCCTGGAACAACCTCATTTATGATGCAACCACTGGAGGAAAGCAAAACCCCTGGGTGCATCAGGGTTGCATAAATCATGTGCTGGTCTAGATTCCACACTATGAGTAGCTAAGCATTTTCACCCTGCTCATCTCTGACCACTGCTGCTCACAGCATCATTCCTAACCTTGGCAAAATTGGCACTTTGTGGGAGCTTTAAGCAAGGGCTGCTGAGCTCCTGGGAGATTCTTAGGTTTGCAGTACCCACAGGGAGTGCAAAGGACCCTCCCCTGGAGGATTCAGCTCTCAGGCTATGACACAAGGATGTGGGGATGCAGTAAAGGAAAGCTCAGCACTGGTTTGTGCTGTTCCTGATAGAGCAGACAACAGACACAGAAGTGATAGGTGAGTTTTTCTCACACCATCTGATACTGTTGGGAAAACCAGGCAGGTTTGTGGGCACAAGTCTTCAGTGAAGTCTCCTTCTACCAAATAGAAGTTGAATTAAATTAAATAACACACTCACAGTTTGTGTTTTGTGGTTTACAGTTCCAGTGATCAATGCTTTAAAGGACCCTTTCTCCTCCTGCTCCCTGAGGACTCATTGTTTATAGATTTTGGGAGCACTTGAGATCTATTAAACTTAATAGGCCTTTTCTTAGAAGGTTGTACAGAGCAGACTCCTCTACACTCACATTTTCAATTAGAGCACACAACAGCCCCTGGGTGCTGGAGATGAGGAATGGGAGCAGTTGCTCCATCACTCTCTTGCTAGATGGCACTTCTGGCACTCAGTCTGCCAGCATTTGTTGCCTATGAATTATGGTTTCTTTAGCATCCTAAATTCTTAGGCTTTTTGGAAGTTTTCTGGAGGTGTATTTCCTTTCTCCTAATAAAATACTGCATCAGGGCTCCTGATCAGTCTGCACTGCTAGAGGGAGAGAGGGATGCCAGGAGTCCTGGACGGTAGCAGGGCCAGTGGATCATATGTGATCCACTGTGAACCATATGTGATGCCTCCTTAGTCCTGGCACTACAAAACATGGAATATTCTCTCAGGAGGTCTCAGAGAGAGGGGATTTTAAAGGTGTTATTGCAGCTTCCACAGCCCTAGTTCAGTGCAACTGCTCTGTTCCTTAGGGAAATGCCATCCAAACTGGTGGAAAACCTCCCTACAGTCCTGTCCCCAGCAGGAGGAGGTGACATACAGGAGCCAGAGTGGTGGATGCCTGGAGAAGCTTGTAAACACTTTCAAGCCTATTTGTGCTTCACTCTGAAGTTTATTTGTCTGCTGTAAACGTGATAATGAGACAGTAACTTGAAAATAATTATTCACCCATATTTTTGCAGAAGCAGCAGCTGAACTCTAAGCTGGCGAGTTCTACACAGCTACAGCTGTCAGTAACCCTTGCAACACTCCGAGCTTGAGCAGGCAAGGTGGATACAAGGTAGGGAAATGGGCAGGAAAATTTGGGAGATGTAGTCTTGGGTGGGAATGGGGACTGGTGTTTAGCCTGATTAAGGGCTAAGTAGCAAGGACTGTAAGAATAGGCAGGTTTAAGTAATNTTCAATCTTGTTGACAAAAGCTTGAACAAGATTGAATGGCTGGAAGTTAGACAAATTCAACCTTGAAACAAGATGTAACTTTCTGGCAGATAGGGTAATTAAACACTGAAAGATTTCCAGCAAAGGTGAGGGTGGGAATGGGGACTGGTGTTTAGCCTGATTAAGGGCTAAGTAGCAAGGACTGTAAGAATAGGCAGGTTTAAGTAATAAATTGTGAGAGCTGTTGCCAGGAGATGTGGGGAAAGTGATTTTAGATCCATTGTTCAGGCTGTGACCCTTTTCCAGCGAGGAAGAGGTGCCTGATGGTGCATGTTGTGAGCAGGTGAGAGAGGGACAGAACTCCAGAGAAGAGAGAACAAGAGGAAAAAAGCCACAGTGCTTTGGTCTGTGTGTGGAGCTCTCCAGGGGCAGTTACTGGGAAGGAGAGCTGAACAAATGCAAATGTCAAATGAGTCTGCTCTCATTCCTGATGGACTGGTGCAGTTTGTGTCTGTGCTTTCTGCCACATCCCACACTTTCCTGCTTGTTCTCCAGAAGAGCTCTCTGGCCTTGCTGTAGGGCAGACTCACCTGTAGCTGTGCATGCCAAGGGCTTTGGCAGCTGCTGCGTTTAACTTGGCCACAAGAACCTCAAGGCCACCTCTTTGCTCATGAGAGCTCACTTTATGTGACACAACTTTGCAAGGCAGCTGTGGGGGCTGCTCACCACAGGGCCCTGGGGGAGAGAGCTGAGGTCTTAAGTCATGGTTGTTGTAACCACAATATACTTTTTCATGATTTAAAAAACACCCTACTATGTTCCCTAGTGGGGAATTTTCCAGTGGATGCCAAAACATGAGAAAATGGGCACAGGGGAGCTGTTTCTGAGTGCTGTGTTTGATGCTGGTAGCCCCAGGCATGCTGGACAGCCAGCCACAAGAGAAACTTCTCAACCCTGAGTTTCGTGGGGTCGCCAGTCTGGGCACTCCACACCCAGCCAATATTAGCATAAGCCCTCAATTTCCCAGTTCAGTGTCCTCCTGCCCTTCACTTTCTGCCCCACCTCACCCATCTGGGTCAAAACTTCCAAGAGGTCACTGGTCTGTTCTGCAGTGAGAAAGCAAAGTAATTGCTGACACATCCCCAATTCCATTTCTATATTCCTCCTCATGGTCCCTGGGGACTGCCCAGCCTGTCCATGAGAACAGAGGGTCAGCACCAGGCAGGTCTTTGCAGCTCTGAAAGGCCAGAACCTCTCCCCTGTGCTAGCTAGCCAGAGACCCCACAGCTGTGCCCTGGAGAACTTCCAGGGAGCATCTGCCAGAGGTGCAGCTCAGACACAAGCTGTGCCAGCCATGGAGCACATTACTTTATTTAATTCTGGCAGGAGTGGGATGGTCTGGAGGTAAAACTGCCTTTGCTGCCTCCTTCCTCACTGATGGTTGCACTGAGGCTTTGTGGCAATGAGGGCAAGTGATTTTGGGGAGCTGTAGAGCCTCCTCTGCTGTCAGTATCATCTGAAGGTGCTGAGTCCCAGGCCAGCCAGACTCCTTGGGAAATTCCTGGGGAAGCTCCAGGCCTGAGAGTTTCTTTCCAAGAAGCTAACACATTTGGAAGCCCTGGGGAAGGAAAGATTGTGTCCCCTGGAAGGCCCTGGCTGGGAATTCTGCTGGTGACTCAGCGCTGTGGCATGGGGAGTGTTGCTTCTCTCTCCAGAGACTCCCTCCAGCAAAATCCTCGTGATGACAGCTCAGAGAGAGCTGCTGCTCCAAGGATGTGTAGAGTGGCAGGAGATCCAGCAGCAGACCCTCCTGCCCAGGATTAGGCATCTTCTCTCATTTCCCTCCACCATCAGCAAGGCTGGAAGTTTCCTGCAGCTATCCCAGGATTGTTTGACATTGTTGTGGCTCCAAAGAGGGTTCAAGGTCCTTGATAAGCTGCAGACCAGGGCACTCTGCAGCCTGTCCTGACAGTGGGGGCTAAGAAGAAGGGAGCATTACATCCATTACAGAGGCAATGGTCAGTTGAGAGGAATTCTTTGTCATCAAAAAAGACCTTAAAAAATGATCTATTTTGCTCAGTTCTGTTTTGCAAAATTTTGCTGTTTTGATCCCCAGCTGCTGCAGACCCAGGTGTTGTGGTGGCTTTGAAGATGGGTGCCAGCTCTGAAGAGTCTTTAAGGCACATGCAGAGGTGCAGGATTTCACCATGCATGTGCACAGGGTTGGGAGGTTTGGGAGGAAAACTGCTCCCAGTCTCCCATGCAGGTTCCTTAAGTAGCAGCACAACAGCTGAAAGGCATTGCCACATGGTTTTACTTGGCTGGTATTAAAATACACAAGGGAAGGGTTTTTTTGCCTGAGAACATGTATGGGGTTTGTGCAGATGGGGTGGTGACAGAAAAGTCCCAAACACTGCAGGGTATGAGGGGGGTTTGTGCTTCCTTTTAGCCTGGCTGACCTACAGCTGTAGGAAGGTGGTGAAGGACCTTTGCCCCTCAGACACTGAGCCCAGTGAGTACAGAGGGTGGCAACATTTGGGGACAGTTTGATGAGGGTCCTGCCTCAAGGACCCTCTAAAGAAACCTGCAAGAAAAGCAAATGTTTGACCTTAGCACGCAGGATTTGAATGAGAAAAGTGATCCCAGTCAACGAGCTCTGCATTCTCAGGGAGGCTGAGATGTCTGCTTGCAGTTTGATATTTTTTTGTGTCCCTGGTCCATCAGTGAGCAGCTGGAGGCACCCAGACCCAGGTCAGCACACCCCAGGTCCCTGTCTCGGTGCTCTGGGAGCTGGCAGAGCCCACACGGTGGCACTGCGACCCAGCGTCCTGGGCTGCCACTATTGTTCTGTGTGGGGACAGGTGGTGACCACAGCCCAGGCTGCTGGGAGGTACAAATCCTACAAATCCGGCAGCAGGGCTGGTGTGGGACAGCTTCACCCCATCTGCATGAGCCTTGAGCCGTGCTGGACAGCCTGCCAGGGAGCAGCAATCCCAGCTCCACCTTTCACCAAGGCACCAGGGCTTGGCTTTGTCTTCACCAGTGCTGCTGGCAAGAGCCACATCTTCCCCATGCTGCAGGTGACACACAGCACATGCTGGATCCAGCAGCTGAGCAGGACGTGCCCACTGCTCCTTTTGCTGCTGCTGAGAGATTTCAGTTTAAGGAGAATGAGGACCCTGTCTCCACATAACCAAAGGACAAGCAGCTTCTGGATAGAGGTGAGGGTCTGTGTGTGACCTTGGCTTCTTCACCCAGAGCAGCAGAACCATCCTTCACCCATGTGTTTCACCTGGGGTCTGTGGCCAAACTCTTCCATTGTTGGAGTCTGTAATCAAGGGTCTCCATCATGTGCAGGCGTAATGAGACCAAACTCGATGATCCATGAGCCACTGTGTTGAAGCCATGTCTGGCCCAGGGTTCAGCCTCAGCCAGATGTCCTCACACAGCATGTACATGCTGCCAGTCGATTTTTCAGATAAAGTCAGCAGCTTTCCTGGAAAACCACCCACCCTGGAAGGTTCCAGCTAGGGGTTAGGCATCCCTAGAGTGCAGCCCCTTCCCTGGAGAGGAGCCTGGTGGGGCTCACCATCCTTCTGTGCTGTGGGGCAGATCCCTGGTGCTTGTCTTGCTCTCAGTCACACCAAAGTAGTAACAAACCAGCTCTCTGTGCTCCGTGTCCTGGGGAGGGGTGACTGATGCATCACCTGCAGCCAGAGCTGGGCACCTTTTGTGCCTTCTGCCGGCAGACAGGACCACAGATCATTCCAGATGAATGGAGCCCTAAGTAGTTACAATTCGTATGAATTAATCAAGCTGTTGTCCATCACGTACCTCATTTAAATCACTAAAGCTCTCCTAGTGGCATCACTGTGGAGGGCTATTGGCATGGCAGGGACTCTGCTCATAGCAGAGCAGAGTTCTCCCCTCCGCCCTCCATCCTCCACCCTGGCACGGAATTGGGAGAGGGGTGATCAATCCAGGTGCTGTCCCAGTGCCTGCTCCTGCTGCCCTACTGTGCTCTCTCTGCAGAGCTGGGGATAAGCTCCTCGTGGAAACATTCCATTAGCACTGTGTGCAGTAAAGCCCAGGGGATGCAGATAAATGGGGACTGAGCCGCCTTCAAGGAAAAAAGCCCTAAAAAACATTCCCCCACTGCTTCCCATCAAGCTGTCATAGGAAATGCTGTGGAATGGGAGGTGGAAAGCATAAAGAGTGGAGTGGGGGGGTGTGGTTTACTTCTATCTATGCCCTGGGAGGAAGCAGACTGCAGGAAAGATTTTCCCTTTGCCAGCAACTTCCCCTGGAATGAAGAGATCACAGGGATGCTTGTACACAGGGAGAGGCAAAACACAAGGATGAGCAGGACCTATTCTTGCCCCAAACCCTTTTCCTCCCCTTTCTCTTTCCCAGGTTAAGTCAGCTCTGCTCCTAAGGGGGATGCTGTCTCTGCCAAGCATAGAATTCATTTGGATCCTCTCCCAGAGCTCACCTTGACAGGCTCTTCAAGCCCAGGTGAGCTGAAAGTCTGCCTGAGGCCAGGTTTGCAGGCTCAAGCTCTGGTTATAGTCCCAGAAAAGCAGAGTTGTTCCATTGTCCTCTTTTCCTGGGCAGGGTCAGCCCAGCTGCATTTCTTCCCATTTGCCTTGGGCTGACCTAGGTAAAGGTTGTTCAGCCAGGATAATCCAGGAGATGTTAAAGATGCACACAGGTCTCAGGGGTGGGGAGCAGTGCCCTTCAGCAGAGGGTGTAACAAATTGCTGAAGAAGTGACAGCACTTTAATGCCTCCTAACTACATGTGCCCAAAAATGTCTGTCGAAGCCTTGCTGCTGATCTCTAAGTCCTTGAGAGGAGCACTGCATTAACATGGGGAATTTTTTCGTGTCCCCAAGATATTTCTTGTGGTTTTGCTTTGCTCTGCACAGTGCAGAATAAAACACCCTTATATGCCAGTGTGGGAGACACTTCCTAATCCCCTGAGAAAGATCTTACCCTACAGCCTAATGGTAAGATCAGAAGAATTCCCAAAAATTCCTTCTACCAAGAACCAAACCGTTGATCCTGCAGTGGAAGTTGCACAGGATGCATCTATGTGCAAGACCCAAGATGTCCTTCAGAGTGACATGTGCTTTGCCACAAAAAGGCTTTAAATCTTTAATGGGAAAGTGCACTTTGTTCCTTTCTACGAACACAGTAAAAGGCTTTAAATAATAGCTGCTCATGTGGCCCTGAAAAAGGTTGCTGTGTGGCTGAACTCTATAAATCTGGACATTTGCTGAGTTGATTTTGCCAAGAAACATACTAGAGCTGAAAAATGAGCTGGAGGGATAAGACAGTGGCTGCTTGCAGATGCCATGCTGCTGCTGCTACTCTGCAGAGGTTTGCTCATCATTTAAAAAACATATTAAAGCCCTCTGTAGCAGTGGGAAGGTTACTGCTAGCTTGAGGAATTGCTGGGTGAAGTTAAAACATTCTCACTGTGTAGGAGAAAGATGAGCTTCAAACCAGTCACTGGGAGAGAAGAGAAGGAGAGTTGAATTAGATGCAAATCCAGGTCGAGTGCCATGATTCATTCCACTCTGGTTATGAGAGCAGAGAGCAGCTGCTGTCTCTTGCTTCCACAGCTGATGAGCATGGTGTGGGGTTTTTGGTTGGTTTTTTTTTTTGTTTTGTTTAGTTTTGTTTAGTTTTTCTGATATGCTGGCTTAATTAGAATGCTCTTGTTTTGCCAGTGGCACTCCCTTTGCAATACTGGTTATACCAGTACAGATTTATTCCAGGAATAAACAAACCATCTTTTTTTTTTTTTTTTTTTTTTTTTTTTTTTTTTTTTAATGAGGATATTTATTCACAAAAGGAATCAAGCTGGTAACTGGAAGGGTTTAAATTCCAGTGTCTTTTAGAGATACAACTGCACAAGCAGATGAGTGCTAAGAGCCTTCCAGTGCATTGGCTCTGCTTGTGGTCCAACACTGAGCAGTTTCTCCATCCACCTCTGGAACCAACGTGGTGTTTGTGCCCCTGGACATCTACATCCTGTATGTCAGCAATTCCACTGAGCCCACAGCTGCCCATATTTGATGAGCTGAACAGCTCCCAGGCCTTGTTGACACTATTTACTAGACCTTGGGGGGAGATATTCTGTCCTGCTCTATTTTTTCTGGCCCTAAAATGATGCTGAGGGTACAATCCATACTCATCTTCTGGAGGGGATTCCCTTGGTGTGGGAGGCTCCAGAATCACCTGGGTCTTGTGCTTTCTTCACTCCTGACAGAAGGGGTTGGATCTGAAACTAAAAGATCTTAGCAGTTTGCCTGTGCTATTGAGTCAAACTGGGATAGCAAAGTCTACCAGCATGGAACGTCCCATTTTCATTTTAGTAATCTCAGTTAGCATTCAAAGAAAAGAGAGTTCATAGCTGACTGCTGGAAATGGGTCTTTCCAGGAATTGTTTGGGACAGTTTGCATGAGCATAAACCAGCCAGGGACTGTGCTGATGATCTAAAAGTATGGCTCATCGAGTTCCACTAGCAGGGAACATTTCCTGACACTGCTTAATTTACTACCACAGATCAAGCCAGAAATAGCAAGAACTCTATATTTTACTCCTCTCCTGCTTACTTGGTAAGAGAGGCGTGTTCTCCACTTAATATCTTTGGAGGAGTTATTTGTATTCTTCTGTTCACTTTGGTCTCTCACACAGCATGGTAGAATATTCATCTTTTATTATCTTATACCCTTGTTTCTGTGTAGAACTCCTGAATGCAAGATGTTTGTGCAGTCAGACAAAGTGAAACTGTCCTGAAAGAAGACTCTGAGAAACCACCTTAGAAGGGCCTGCCAGCCAAGGTGTATAATCAGTGCAGAAAAGATGCAAGGTCACAGCCAGGCATCTTAATAGCTCTCTCTTCCCTGTTCAGGTCTACTTGAACCCCTTGACATGAGGAAAAGAAATACATTATGCCCCATCCCTAATAGTGTTCAAGGCCAGGTTGGATGGGGCTCTGAGCAACCTGGTCTAGTGGAAGGTGTCCCTGCCCATGGCAGAGGGGTTGGAACAGGGTGATTTTTAAGGTTCCTTGACCCAAATAATTTGATAGTTCTATGATTCCATGGTATTCAAGTTTTCAGCAGCTGTCAGGTCCACTGATCTTGTCTGAAACCTTCATGGGAAGTCATACCTTGGAAACCAAGTGATGGGCCAGGAAACTGAGAGCAAAGGTGGTGCAAGACTGACTGTTCCTCTTGAGTGAGGTTTCCCCACTAATATGGAAAAAAGCCTTCCATCCATCTTTCAGTGTTTCAAGCTGTGGAGAACTTGTTTGTAAGTCGCCGTGGCCAGTGATAGATCCACAGACTGCGATCACTTTTAAAAGGCTTTGTGGATTGTTTTAGCAGCCAAAATGAGCCTGTTGTTCCAGTAAAAAAACCTTCTTCATTTCCAGCCAGAGCCTTTTATTTCTCTATAAATATTGACAGGAAGGGTGACTCAAAAGATAACTGTATCCAGGACTGTTCTCCACAGCATTGCTGCTCTGCATCCCACTGTGGTCACTCCTCACCCTCATGTTGTTGTTATGCTTGCAAGAAAAATGTGGTGAGCCAAGCACGATTCCTACATGCAATCACATTATCTGTAAGCCAGGGAGTTGATGCTACACTAAAGGGCCCTCTGAGTTTGCTTTATCTGAATATGTTAGGGTTTTGACCTCAGAAAAATACAAATAAACTTGGGAGGAGAGGACACAGTTTTGTTGTTAAAGCTGGAGTGTGTGTCAGCTCCTCTGTCCTTCCTGCACAGCGTGTGGCAGATCCCATTCCCATCTCCAGTGGGCTTTGAGCCACCAGCACAGAGGAGCAGCTCCAAGAGGAGAGGCTGAAGGGACACTGTAGGACAAGCTGGCAGAGAGAACATGCTTAACAAGATACTTCCTTGAAAGCCAGAGGTGCAATCAACTGGCACTTTCTAAGTAAAATATTTAGCAGATAATCCACATCCAGGCACAGTGTGGATGTGATTCCCATAACAGGACACTCCAGAAACGAGAAGAGTCCTTTGTGCAAAGAGCATTTCTGCACAATCCTGGCTGTTGGGATGGAGATGGCTGCCCCCCTCCCCTGTGGTTTTGGAGGAGAATTTGAATAGACTACTTCTCAAGATCAGGCTGTACTCTCCTTTCCCCTCCCCCTCTTCCCACTGATTTTTTTAGCTCGAAGTCTCGGGCTGCAGGAGGTGACAGTTGCATTTTGTGGCCAAACAGCTTCCCTCTTTCAAACAAGGCAACTTTTGAAAACAAAGCACAACAGGAAAAACCTGACAAAACCAAATGCTCTTTTCACGTCAGCTTTTACAAGACCACTGCTACTTTTTTTTGCTGCACCTTTGATAAGACACAAATAATTTCAACTCTAGCAAAGACCCAAGCCATAGTTATGCAGACTAGTCATTTCCCTTGCTTTGCTTTCTTATTTAGAAAAGGAAAAGGAGTGTGTGTGAGGCAGAAAATACTAATTTTCCAAGTGGCCTTGTGCAAGGTGTATTTGAATACCAAACATGATCTGTAGATCTTGAACTGATGAAATATTTAGTAGTTCTTTGTGACATTGATTCAAAATCTTTTTAAGACTGGAAGAGATGGTTCTTGTCAGACCCTTACACAACACAGGGAAGAGGTTTATGGTCTAGGGCCACTTTGTGTCTGGTTTTCATAATCTGATTGAACTACAGCATTTTCTGTTAGAACATGCTCAGTCTTCATTTTAAATCCCTGGATGATGGAGAATCCACTGTATCCACAGATACATTGCTGCAATGGTTCATTGCCTTTGCCATAAGAAGGTGTGTTCATCATTTCTAGCCTGAATTGGTGGGATTCATCTTACCTAAATTTGGGTGTTTACAGTGTAGATGTCCACGGCTGAACTGTTTGCCTGAGAGTCCTTTCTGATTCAAAGGGGGAAAAAACCACTTGGTTGTGGTTTCCATCTTCCCTATTTCACCTGTTTGCTTTAGGCTGGAAGGAATCTCACTCTTGGCTGGGGATCCGGTGGCAATACCAGGGCCTGGGGCAACTAAACTGAGATATGTTTGCCTACACTTAGGCAAAGGCTGTCTGACACATCTCTAACATCTGGCTGTTGCCAGCTCTTTCTCTGGTGTTCACCTGCAGCCCCACACAGAAACAGAAGGGACACTCCAGTCACTTTTTACTGTCTTGGGTAAATGAAAGGGATTGATATTTTGGAGTATTTTCCAGATTTCTTATCACTGGAGCTTTTCCCTTATCTCCTGGTTTCCCAGACTTGTCCTGCTCATGTGCAGGTAAGGCTATGCTCACTGTTGTATACCCTGTCATATTTTTCCCCCTTTTTACTCATCCAGCAGTAATATTTGCCTTCTGAGCAGTTCACAGCACTGGAAATTCATTCTGCCTCCACATCATCTGGGGAAGTTGTGATCACCTTTACTGACCCTGCACAGAATTGATCCTGTGAGCCTCAGTGGGCCATGAGTTCTTCATTTATCTGTTTAATTACCTCATCCTCTCTCCCTGTTTCATCTGTTTGTTTCATGTTGTCAGCACAGGCTATCTGGAGTGATTTATTTTCATTTTTTGTTGCATTATTGCTAAATCCACCAAGAGCATAGACCCAAAGATGTGCCTCCTGGAATTAGTTCTGGGGGATGAGAATTTCCCGATTTAAATAAATTGCTGTGATGTATCATAAACTACTTCCTTAGTTGAACAGGGTTATGCTGGCTGCATGGGTTTGGGTGATCTGCAGCCCAGCTCTGTACAGACTGAAGAACTTTTTGCTGCTTGTTTTGAACAGATATTCTGTTCCTTCCACTCTGATGGCCCCAATTCTTGTATTGGAAAAAACCCATGATCCTACTTCCATTGAAATTTCTCCTGCTCCTGGACAAGCCAGGCACAGGAGAAAGGACTTGATTGTGAAAATGATTTGATTACTCCACGCTTTCTGCCAGCCTTGAGGCCTCAAAGAGGAGACCAGCAATGGAAGGATTAGCACACACCCTCCCCTTCCCACCACAGCCTGTACCCCTCGTGCAGATATTTTCACTGGGGTAGGTGCCATATCTAATCACACTTCCACCAGGCCAGGTTGTTTTGACAGAAAGACTCATGTGAAGCAACAAAAGCCACTCAGTGAGAAAAGAAAAAAGGCATTTCATGGTCCCCACACAAAGTATCTGCTGTGCAACACACACACTCCCTCCCCAACCACAGATCCTATCAGGCTGGACTGAGAGGTGCCTCGCTGCTCTTCTCTATCAGCAATGCACATGCAGCAGTTTTGGAGTTTATAGACTACTTTATTTTTGGTAAGTAATCTCCAGATCTTTGCACTGCAAAAGGTCAGAAATTCCTGACTCTTAGTAAGAAACATGGCAGCAAATGTTACTGTGCAAAGGAGCAGAAAGCTCCAACAGCTCTGGTGTGCTGTGCCAAATGGGGAAGATGTTCTGGAACTCTGGATGTCCTGCTGGCAATCAAGGTCATTTCCTCTCCAAGGATGGATATGCAGAAAAATCCAGATAAATTCATTGGCTCTAACCTGGCTGGCTGCAAGGGCTCATGACTTTCTGCATACCAGAGCCATGACAAGTGTTTGGTATGGTCAATGTTTAGAAATATGTACTGCAATCAGGTTTAAGCCTACTGGAGTCTTCTCCATCTGTAGGCATTCCTGCCCAGGCATCATGGGCATCTGGACTTGGCATTGCATCGTCCTAAAATTAGACAAAGAAATGTGGGTCTGGCAACTAGAAAGCTTTTTGTCTCCACTTCGTCCTCAAAAATATTGACCTCTGCCTCCATTTTGTGTGGCTGTTTTGTTATATTCAGGCCAAATGAGGAGGAAAACTGAGTCTATTTCTCCAACATCCCCTTCTCTGCTTTATATGATCACTGGTTGGTGTATTCCCTTGCAGCCAGGACAGAAAAAGACTGGGGATAAGAGAACCTCTTCAAAATTTGGCTGGACAGGTGAAGCTCAGTGTGTAGGTCCTCCCTGTGCCTGTGAAGTGGGAGAGGTGAAGATTTAAACACACCTGTACCTAGCCAGTCCATGTATGTCCTATCTGGAAATACCAGCCCAACATGTGGTCTCTCAGACTGTAGCTCCTGTGGGAATCTCAAAAGCATCAGCAAAAGGAAAAGAAAGAAACGTCTAAACAGCCTTTTTTTTCAAAGCCAGGCAAAATGATGGTCTCCTGTCCTGTTTGATGCTGACTTCCCAGCAACCGCTCCCTGCCCCTGCATGTGCATTCCCCTGGGGGCTGTCACATCAGACCGGATGATGCTTAGAGGTAGGAGGGGGAGAAAAGAGACACAAAGAAAGAATTTCACCTCCCGGCTCATGATGTCCTGGCGCTGGGGCCGGGGGCTCATGCCAGGTACTGTGCTGCTCCCGCAGGAACAAAGCTGTGGCCCCAGAGAAACCTTGAACAATGGCACAAGCCCATCACCTCGGAGTTGGTGCTTGAATCACAGCATGAGTGGGGAGCTGGCAGAGAGTGGAGGGGGTGTCAGATAATTTATGGATGAGGTCTTCAAAAGAGCTCTGTTCCCACTCGGGACAATGGGAGCTACCGGGGGCTCTGCGTGCACTTACCACTCTGGTCACGTCAGCACCAAGCCCCCGGTTCGGTGCGTGAAGAATACCCTTCAGTGTGACACTGACCTCTAAAACAAATAGAGTATTGCGGCGCGCTGCTGCCCCATTCATCACCGGGTGACAATGGCAGCCAGGCCCGTGAGCGAGCAGCGCTGCGCTCCGGGCGGTGCCGGGCGGTACCGGGGGCTCCGGGCGGTACCGGGGGCTCCGGGCGGTAGCGGGCGGTACCGGGCAGTACCGGGCGGTACCGGGCGGTACGGGGGGCTCCGGGCGGTACCGGGCGGTACCGGGCAGTACCGGGCGGTACCGAGCGCTCCGGGCGGTACCGGGGGCTCCGGGCAGTACCGGGCGGTATCGGACAGTACCGGGCGGTNTCTAAAACAAATAGAGTATTGCGGCGCGCTGCTGCCCCATTCATCACCGGGTGACAATGGCAGCCAGGCCCGTGAGCGAGCAGCGCTGCGCTCCGGGCGGTGCCGGGCGGTACCGGGCGCTCCGGGCGGTACCGGGGGCTCCTGGCAGTACCGGGCAGTACCGGGCGGTACCGAGCGCTCCGGGCGGCACCGGGCAGTACCGGGCGGTACCGAGCGCTCCGGGCGGTACCGGGGGCTCCTGGCGGTACCGGGCGGTACCGAGCCCTCTGAGCAGCGCGGGGAAATCCTGTTTCACACCCCGTGGAGGGGTTGGGCTGCAGGGTGGGATAGCTGGAGGCACTCAGGGAGGGCCCGGAGTGAGAATGATGGGGAGGTCCGGGATATTTTCTCACCCAGGAGTGTCTCACTTTGGTGTCTTCTCACTCTGGGCTGAGACGAGGGGCTGCCCCAGAGGAGAAAAGATGCCTGAGGGATCTGGGTCCTCCTCTGTGCACTGATGGAGGAGATCAAGAACTGGGAGCACAATACAGCTGTGGTGAAAGGTGATGGAGAATCAGGGTAGGGAGATGGGCATGGTGTCTTGCTTGCCACAGAACCTAAGAGGGGCCCTAGAACCTCACTAGTTAACTCCTGTGGCTTCTCTTCTGCAGCCATCAGCTCCAAGACGAATTTTCTCCAGCTGTTTATGCTGCACGCAGCTCCCTGTTGTTGTACCTATGCATAAGGACACAGGAGATGGCTGGTGGCAGGAGAAAATAACAATGTCAGGCTTCAGAGTAATGTGCAGGGGCCATTTGATGTCCCTCCTTGGGGCACCAAGCCAGAGGAAGACTTTCTTCCCCATCCCTGGGCTGAGCATTAAAGCCTGAAGGTGCACATGCTCACTTTGTTGGGTTTTTTCTTCATTCACATCCTCCATCAATGGTTAATTCCTCCTGAATGAGCCTTGGACTGTCTGGTGATTGCATTTTCTGGTCACGTCTCTGGATCACAAAAGCAATCACAGTTCTACATATGTTCCTCATAAGGACCTCTGCAAATGACCAAAGTGAATATGCAGGGAGTCATTCCCACGTGCAGATCATAGCATGAAGAGTGCAATTACAGAGATTCCTCGAAAAAATCGCCTGTGTATGTACAGATGTGTACATTCACACTTTTAACAAGCCTGGTCTTATCTAGGCAGGCATCAGGGCTGAGTGAAATGCTCCCACACATTTTCAGAGGGAGTTTCAGGGATTAATTCTGCCAAGGACTTGCCTCTCGGAGAAAGTGGCCTTGTGCTGGTGCCTGAAAGATTGTAATGTGCAACATTATCTTTCAACAGACATCTGTGTTAACAACTGAAATGAAATGATGGCACATTAAAAACTTTACTGTGCTGTTGCAAAACACTTGCCAAAAAAACCCTGAGCTGCTGCTGTAGGTTACTCTGAATCATGCCTGAAAATAGCATATCCAGCATTACTTGGAAGCAAGCACACGGTTGCTAGCAAATCTAATTATCTCCTGGGAAATAAAGCACCAGTGCCTGTGTGAAAGGCTCAGAGGTAAGTGTAGGCATTGTCCCACCATTCAGGCGAATGATGTGTGCATTTGTGACTCCTGCAGGTCGTGGAATCACAGCGCCCTTGCCAAGTGTGCAGTTGTCTGATCATGTGAAGATCACCCACCTAGTCCTGGCTTGGCCTGAGAGGGATCTGAGATAAAGCAAGCAGGGGTGGCACAGTGAGAATCCATGTCCTGATTTCCCAGCTCACTGCTCAGAGAGGGACAGTGCTACGAAGGTGAAGTGACTCATCTGGCTGAACGAGGTTGTTTCAGCACCTCTGATAACTGGTGGGTGCAATTTACATCTTCCTTCTCCTCTGAGTTGTCTGGAAGGTGTCTGTCTGTCCCCAGGCTGGCAGAGGGAGGCTGGTGCTGTGCATGACTGGCTGGAGGGTAGGACACAGGGCTAAAGGACACATGGGGATATCTTACACAGCTGGAGCAGCATCACTGAGGCTGCTCAGGCACTGCAGCAAAGCCTGGATGGTGAGCATTGAATTAGGGACCAAAGGCATGGCCTGTGTTCTGGAAATCTCTGTAGAAGGCTCTAGAGTGTGGGAACACCACAGGGAAAGCCACAAGGGATGGGAGATGAGAAGAAAGGGTTTACAGGAGACCTGTGATGTTTTGGAGCAGCAGCTGGAGACCAGAGAGGATGTGTAGGACACCCAAAGGGACAGTGAATGACAATACAGGAGAACTGAATCTGGCCACAGCTATCATAGAAGACATGAGTGGAAAGCAGCTCTGAGGTAATGACATTTGCATGAAGATGTCTACAAGCATGTGGAGAACTAGGAAAGAAGATTCTGGAGACATTTGAAATACCTGATGATGTCCCACCTGAATGTGAAGAAATGACATGGGGTTCTTGTGGCTGGAAGCTGAATGTCAGCTCTCATCAGATGACCTTAGAGATGGTTTGACCAAAGGCAGGTGTCTACCCTGGGAACCTGAACAGCACCCTGGAGTCTCAGCTGTATTAATTGTCTCTTTTTCCACTACAAGGGACATTTAGATGCCAGATACTTACATGTAAGTGCCTAAATTGAATCTGTGGTTATCTTAATCTCAGGGAGGTGCTGCTGGCCCCAGCTACACGAAGAACTGTGAGACAGACCTGCAGAGGTGGTCACAGCACCAGGGAGGACATGATCTCTGGAGCAAGAGATCTGCATTGTGAGGCTGGAGAACAGCATGTGCTGAACAGCTCACTCCCTTCACAGGCATATCCCAAAGAGTTACAAACACAAATCATAGGGAAGCTTATTTCATCCCTTCAACATCCCATGTGAGAACCACACATTGTCCAACACTGGCCAAAATGTATTTTCTCAGGATTATTTATTGTCAGGACTTTTTTTCTAGGGTTGTCTCTGGAGGATTTTTTTATTTTTTGATAGACCATGCTAAGAATAACCCTAGTGGGAAAGATGTGCTTTAACTGAGTGAAAAGGTAGCCTTTTCACAGGAGCAAAACTCCTTCAAAGTTTTGCTATCAATGCCCGAGAGATACAAACCAACAGAGGTTTATTATTAGGATTTGATCACTTAATATGCATTAAGCCCCCCAGAACAGTGACCAAGGTTTGGTAATGTGGAGGAGAACAACATTGTCATTGTGGGGAATATTCAGTATTTTGTACTTTTGTAAAATTCCAAGTACTGTCAAAAGTTCCCTGACTTGAGTCTGGAAGTTGCTGCAATCTAAACAATTGGCTGTGAGATTGCAAGTGCTGTGTTTTTTTCCTCTGTGCCATGTTCCAGGCTCGTTCTCAGGGAACGTTGTGTCCGGACCATCTCCTGGTCTCTGCTCTATTTCACATCAGCAAAGCCATGCCTACAAACTTAATCCCTTGACCAAATTTCTTGAGCCCTCCTATTTTTCTTTTTTGCCTGAGCACCAATGGCTCAGTTTAACCTTTTGCAAAAATGCAACACTCCCTGGGATAATGCCTGAAGTCTCTGCCTGGTTAGCAATTATTTAAATACTCTGTTATGAATAGGATCAAAGCCTTCTCTTATTGAAACACTCCATTCTCGATGCCAGAAGTTGTCACCGCATGACAAATGGATTGCCTGCTCTCTTCTCACAAGTGTGCTCTAACCAGACAGGGCTGGGCAGCCTGTGGGATGGGGGAGTTTAATTAATAACAATATTTAATTTCTACAATGGAGCACTTAGGGGAGGATGAATATTGCAGCAGCTGTGATGTGCCTGCCTAAAGCACGAGGAGCGAGAGGCTCCATCAGCAAAAAGCTCGGCCGGGCTCTCCGTGCTCGCCGGCTCCTAGAGTTCCGCGGAATATTTCAGCCAGGACAATTTTTATTCTTTCTTTCTTTTTTTTTTTTTNTTTTTTTTTTTTTTTCCCCCTCTCAGTTACTGAGCAGCATAAGTGTCATCGTTCCTCCAACTGATAGTAGCTATGGAAACCGTGACATCACCGCCGACATAGCGATACATAAAAATTCAGGCGGCTGGGGACCGGTTGCTAGGAGAGCTCTGCTCGGGAAAGTCATCGGGCAGGCAGCCAAGGGACGGGAGTCTGCTGAACATGTTGTACTTCACCCTGGTGATTTTACCCTCCTCCCACTATTTTCCTTTTCACATGCAAAGCTTTTTTTTTTTTTTTTTTT
>VZTT01039627.1:0-12603 GCA_013400855.1 Buphagus erythrorhynchus | reverse complement strand
TTGCTTTTTTGGTGCCCCCCCCCCCTATATTCCTATATTCACCCTTAAATTATCTCAGAGATTTTTACAACGGGCTAATGAGCTGGTGATGGAGTAGCTGCACATTATAGCAGTGTGCACAAGGTCAGGAAAGAAAACCACATACTGTACTTAAGATCAAGTAAAAGCCATCACGAGCCACCTTTGTAGCACCTGAGTTATCACAAACATGGATTTTGGATCACTTTTGGACAAGAGTTTTTCACTAAGCTTTATGTATACATAAATTAGAGTAAAATCCTGACCAATATTCATCAGAATTAAAGGTGATTTGTACCAAGGATGAGAAGTGTAGTGGGTAAAACTTCCTATTACAACTGGTCTGAATTCAGGAAGTGGAGTGTTTCCAGCAGTCTGAGTCACACCTGGTTTCTGGAGGGCTGGTGCATCTCATCTGGTGGTTTTGGACCACTGGTGGTCAAGAGAAACAAGTGAGGCAACTCTTGTAGGGTGAGATGTTAATTTTTATAAGACCAAAGTTGTTTTATTAGACCAAAACTGTTAGAAAAACCCACAAACTAAGGAAACCCCAGGCTGAGAGGATTTATTGAGGCAGCTCATTTGCTCATTTCAGCATTTTTGGTTGGCCTAATGAAGGATCTTGCACACAGGTCTGGTCACTTGCTGGTGTGTGCATCTTTCTTGGAATTACCTGCAATAAAGGACAACTGGTGTGTCTATGCTTGGATGCAACAGATTCAGGGGTACAGGTTTAAATCTGTCTTTCTATGTACCTATAAATAGGTATAGACTTTTCTTTCCTCCCAGACTGAAATGCCACTTGCAGAGGAAATTGTGCAAGTGGATTTCCACATGACCACCCAAGTACTAACAAATTACAAGATTTTAATAAAGGCAATATTCAGATTGAATAATCCTGGTAACTGACCCAACAGTGAAGTGGTGTTAGGGATCTTTGTCTAGGAATTACTCATCGAAATTATTTGGTAAAGGGGTTTTGTTTTTTTTTTTTTCCAGAAACTGCGTGTGCACAATTCTTAGAATGTAATCAGAAACTGAGAAGGAAACAGAAAGGGAAAAAAATAGCTGTTGATAACTTATTTTCATACAATCCCTGATTCTGGGAAATGCATGTGCCCTTAGCACACCCAAGGCACCCACAGAAAACCAGACACAACCTGAAGATGCATGGAAACATCAAAAGAAAATCAAATTGTTTTAATTTTTATGAACCAAGTTGTGACCTATTAAACAGGTAGTATGTCTTCTTCCAGATATAGCTGAGATTTGACTTATTAATGTTTATTAAATGTACAGGATAATGTGTATTAAGCATTGAGGCCTTCTCAACCAAGATAGTAGAAGTTTGGGTTGAAAAGGTGTCTTCTGGTGTGGAATAATATTTGCTGTAAGTGCATCAGGCTGCTTAATAGGTCAGAGTTTGGTTCATAACAAGGAACAGATAAACTTTCCATTTTATCTGAAGGTGTGTGCATTTCTATGGCATCAAGCTATTGTTTTCCCTGATGATCTTTAGGGAAGATGAAATACTTTGGACAAGCTGCTACTTATTTCACTGCCATTTTAATGAACAAGGATTATTCTTTAGCCATCTTGATAAAAAACAACAAAAAGTTAACCTACAGTCTCTTTTAATAACTATGGCAAAGCAGGATTGCCTTCCCTAAAATAAGGTAGGCACTTTACTGTCCATCAGGATACAAGATCTTTGGCTACCTTCCATGGGAATTTTAAGGTGTTAAATTAGCTACAGGAGGGTTTCACTATTGGTCCCTAAATGTAATGGAATTTAGATTTAAATTTACAAGGGGGAAAAGCTAATTATTTAAAATTGAGCATAAGGTCTATAAAGTACAAAATGGGCTCCCTTGGACTGGGTTACAAAACTTCATGAAAAGTGCAGCTCCTGCTGTGTTATGCTTTTCTAGAATGACTTTTAAAAAAGGTTTCTTAAAGGTGCTTTTGTTGCAAATTAATTGTTTGTGGCTTCCATGGATCTTACAGCCTATAAAGTTGTCCCCATTGTGGTTTCTATTGATTATTTCATCAAGGGTTCCCCCTCTGCTTCTTCTTGTTACCAAAATCAGACACAAATTAATAGAAGTGTTGGTGAGGAAGCTGTGAGAGCAATTAATGCCCCAGATCTCTCATGCCTTAGGACTTGGGGTACAGATCACAGCAGTCTCCAGTTCCCTCTCAGATTTCATGCATTTGCCCCTTTTCCATGCAATATCTCATGGGCCACTGGCAGCCACTCATCCCAGTAGGTGCCATGGTCCTCAATTGCATTAGCTCCATCATTTATTGAGATTGGGTTGTTTATATACCTATATGAGCCCTGGCAGTAAAGAAAATAAATGCTCATAGAGCTGGAGGCAGCTGGAGAAAGGTCTGATGGCAATACAGGAACTGCCAGCAACCTGGGAGGTGACAGGGAATTACCAAGGGAACTCATCCTCACTTTCTTCTTTCACCAGGAATTCCAAGTATGCAAGTGATGTGAAATCTCAGCAATCCCAGCTGCCTATGTAGAAATTGCACAATGTCTCAGAACTCCCTTAAAGGGAACAAGGGCCAAGAAAAAAAATCTTGGTTTTTGTGTGTTTCTCGTGCTGTGGGATTTTCCTTTCTGAGTTCTAGCCTGTTCATAAGATAGCTTCCTTCCCAGAAACTTCTGCTTCAGCCATCTTTTTCATCTATGCAGTTCCATTCATCTCCTCATTCTCTTTTGCCTCAAACCATCAGTTTGTTTTTATTATGATTTTTAATATTTAATCATTGCAAAACTGCTTCTGCATTTTCTCTGACTCTTGTCACTCTTGTCGAACAAGCAGTTGAATTGCGCTACCTTCTAGGACTGTTTCTTTCCCTAGTTCTACTCTTTCACTGTTTTTTTTTTTTTTCGATCCCCTAGACTTCACTCTGCTCAGACTGGATTTCCTCCTGTCTTTTCACCCCTAGTCTGTTTTCAACCAGAGCATATGAACTCCTGGTCTCTTGGGACAGTTGACCTGATATGAAGAACATCACATTATTGGTGTGAGGGTTCTGAGGTGCCTGTGGGGAAAAGAGAGTTATCCAGGCAGCCACTGCTATGGCTTCAACAGCTCTTCTTCCACAGGAAAATGTTCGAAGGGCATGGTCATTTTAAGCCTGTAGGAAAGCAGAAAATGGGACACAAAGCAGGGTGGGGTTGCCAAGGGTAATCCCCAGCACTTACTTGTGTCAGATAAGGGTGTTTATAGAAAGGTTGTGCATTGGGGCTAATCCCTGAGGGTGTAAATGTATTTGCTGATCTGAAGGATGCTGTGAGATATCAACATTAGTCAGGTCACTCGTGGCTGGAATTGAACTATGTCTCCTACTGATCCCATAACAAAAGGGGGCTGAGCAAAGAACAGGGAGCTTTTTGCTGAGCAAATGTGAAATCTTTGTTCCACTCCTTTGGCAGAGACTCTGCTTCATCTTGTTTAGCATTCCTCTGCAAATAAGCTGCTTAAAAATATGGGTTTCCCTTCTCTTTTTGGAGACGGACAACAAAAGTTGAAAGATTTTGTGTTTGAGCTTAAATTCCAAGAGGAGGAAAAGCAGGAATGGAAATCTGTTATTTGCTGTTCCACTGCTGCTATACATCAACATATATGACTAAGTGGCACAATCTGGGCTCAAACTTTCATTATCAAGAACTGATCATTTCTGAACATGGAAGAAAGTTTCACCCAGACCTCGTGGTCCCTGGCACAAGGACTCAGTGCTTGTAGAGTAAGGACTGTGAAGCTGCAAGTGTCAAACAAAGCTGCTGGCAGTCAGCAGGGCTGGAGGTGTGTTGTGCAACAAACTCTTTGCTCCTTGAAGATCAGCTTCTACTTGCTCCCCCAGCACATTAATCATGAGCTGGAGGTGGATGGAGGGAAGAGATGTAAGTTCAAGCTTTGGCAGAACTTTTATGTGTTGAAGCGGTTGATCGGTGAAGATATGACAGGAGATCACAGAATCACAGGGTGTGCTCAGTTGGAAGGGACCCAGAGGGATCACTGAGGTATTAAACTGTGTTTGAGATGTTTCAGTGATGTTCTGATGTTCAGAAAAGAGCAATTCAGACTGACTGCTAGTGCAAGCACCCCTATGTCAGCCAGAAGGGACCACTATTTAACTGTTCAAAAAATGCTTTTTTCAACTGACTGGGTGGGGATCAAGGATCTGGTGGCCCAGAAGCTGTAGAGTCTTGGTTTCTCACTGATTTCTGGAGCTCTGGTTGCACACTCTGAGTATTTATGCCTCAGGGTCAGATGAGCAAAGTGGTAGAATTATCAGTTCTATAGAGAGCAGAACAATTTCAGCCTGGAAAGTGAGTAGCCCCAGACACTGTTCTGGTGTCTCCTGTGGGCTCTTAGGATTTCCATTTCTCCTCCCTCTCTCCAGTTTCCCCACATGCAGTGAAAAGATTCCAAAGCCACTTCCCCATGGAGCAGGGACACAGAGAAGAAAGTCACCCAACAATCTTTTTGACATCCCACGGTGCCATGTCCTGTCACCAGCAACAGATGGGAGGATGCAATGAAGCTGCCAGCCCACACCCAAACCATCAATTCCCAACACACGGACTTTCCAAACCCACATTACCTGTGTGAGACTCAGTCCTTGGGCAGAAAGCCTGGGATGATTTCCCTTTGCAGAGTGTTTCAGTCATGAGCCAACCAGACTCTTGCTCAGTATTCAGCATTTTATTTTTCATACAGAAATAAATGGCAAAATTCCCATGATCTTCAAAGGGACAATACAGCCCTGAGTCCATATGCAATGCATTACTACTAGATGGAAATAGATCCACTGGGATGTGATACTGGTGAGATTCAGAGTTTTGTTCTTTTAGCTGCTGTATATTACTTTATTTTATTGTTTTATTTTANTTCCAATTTATTTTATTTTATTTCATTTTATTTTACTTTTAGCTCTACAAATAAATTCTTCAGTTTACTCAGAGAAAGAAATAACTGATCCAGCGCAGTTTAGTCTGTGATTCTTTCCATAACATGAAAATCCAGAGATTTGGATCAAACTATATTCCTGAACAGAGATTTGGGAAAAGAGGGGTGGTGGTGAACTCAGCTCTGCTTTGCAGCGCTGATCCCAGTTTCAAACAAAATCGCCTCCAAGCGTTGCAGATGGAATCTCTGCTGTGATGGAGAGGTTGGTTTGCTGGGGAAGAAGCAGAAAAAAGTATGAGAGGTGATCAGGTGAAGCCATGCTGGCTCCCTGGAGTGGCTGCAGCTGTGGGGGATGCTGGAAGGGGTTGACTGAGCAGCAAAGTGCACAGCCCAAGGCTGGGTCCAGCCCTGTGAAACCACTGTGCTGTGACTGCCAGGTGAGTCCCACGTGTGAGGGTAGGACCCCTGGATTCCCCTGGACCAGCAGCTGCATCCAGAGCTGCTGCCTTCCCCCAGGGCCCCCTCACCTGAGCACAGCTTCATCACAAACCCAAACACAGACTGGGATCCTCAAAGGGGCTGCCAGCCCCACTGCTGGCTGATTTATGGGCTGCTGTCAGATTGCAATGTGATAGAAGGAGGTTTTCCAGCTTCCCAGGGAGACCAGGTGGCTCTGGAGAAACCTCTCTAGGTCAAGGCTGCTAATGGTAAGTGCCCCTGGCTACTCACAGCTTGGAATATTGTACTTTCCGCAGCTGAACTTCTGAAGGAACCTGAGACCGGGAGGAAATGGATGGGCGGTGATTCTTCGTGACCTCATCTCCTGCAGACAGGAGCTGGATTGCTGAGGGCAAGTTATTCCCTAATTAAGCATTACAGACATTAGTGCTGTAGCTGACCCAGCAGGCCTAGTTAGGGAGTGTGGCCACGTTCAACCACATGAACCAAAACCCAAGGAATTGTGTGTGTTTTGAGAATACAGCAAGCAGATGTGAGGATGAGGAGCAAAGCAAAAGCTGTGAGAGAGCCTCTTGCTCTCCTCTGGAGCACCTGCTTGTGGTCACAGCTGTAAGGGGAGTTCTCGACCCTGGAACTGCTCCAGTACAATGATTTCTCTGTGCCCGTCTCAACACCAACCAGGGCTCAGCAGCAGGCTGTGCAGTGCCAGGAGCAGAGGGGCAGGCAGAAGCCCAGAGTGTCTCCACACCTATTTCATTTGAGAGCAGTGTGGATACACAGGAGAGAGATAAATTCCACCCAACTGTCCATGGATATATCTCCGGGGTCAATGCTAGAATTACAATTTCTCAGCACAGAATCATAGAATACCCTGAGTCGGAAGGGACCCACAGGGATTATTGAATCCAGCTCCTGGCCCTGCGCAGGACATCCCAAAAATCCCACCCTGTGCCTGGGACTGTTGTCCAAGTGCTCCTGGAGCTGTGGCATCCTTGGGGCTGTGACCATTCCCTGGGGAGTCTGTCCAGTGCCCAACCTCCCTTTGAGTGAAGAACCTTTTCCTAAATCCAACCTTTTTAGCATCTCTGCTGAAAAGCTCCAGACCAGCTTTGCAGGCGGGGTGGGCAGATGGCATCCAGCTGAAGGACTCAGTGACACCATTTGTCACAGTAAAGAGCCACCAGACCAGAAGCCACCTTCTTGGCTCACTGCAGCCCTGATACTGCAAGTGGCGAGGCCATATGCTGTCTCCCACAACCTGAGAGTCTGTTCTCATCTCATCAGGACCTGTGCTGAGATGCACTGAGACCTCCCTATTCATATAGCATGGCTTATAAGCTTCTGCATTTGTCACTCCCTGTGTGAGTCTCATGCCAGGTTTCAAGTCTGGGATAGGTCTCATTGGTTGCCCAGGAAGGTCAGGATCCTTCTTGACCAAAACTGTCTCCCTCAGTTTTCATCATATTTTCCATTCTGGTTTTGATGGCAATCTCTCCCTCTTTTTTGTTTTTATATTTTAATTTGAACACATCTAAACCTTCCACACACTGACCCAGACACCAACGTGGATCCAGATGGATGTGCTGAGATCTGACCAATAGCAGGTGAACACAAAGCCCAGGACTCAGAGAAATATTCCCGGAGCACAAATCCTACGATGAAATGCTCTGCAGATTCCCCAGAAGTGGGAGTTTTCCTCATAGGGAAAGTTTTTCTCCACTGCTACAAAGAAGACCCCCCTCTTGCTGCAAGTGTATTTTTTAATCCACATCCCTATACCTGTGCAGAAATGTCAGTTATGGAAAAAATAAAATTGTCACACAAAAATAAAATATTCACCCAAAAACAGGCATTCTCCAACAATCCTTTTCAGCCAGATGTCCGCCAGTTCTCATTGCCCAGTTCTGCTTTTTGTGAATGTTGTGGGGAATTACCAGAATAAGGGAAAGGATGCTGGCATGGCTCCATCCTCCTGTGCTCCATCACCAGAGGCGGAGTTCAGCAGCTGGATGTGAGCGATTCCCTTCCGGGATGAGTGCTGGAGGATGGAGCCATGCAAAAAAAAATTAAATAAATAAATAAAATATTCACCCGAAAGGAGGCATTCTCCAACAATCTTTTTCAGCCAGATATTTGCCAGTTCTCATTGCCCGGTTCTGCATTTTGTAAAGGTTGTGGGGAACTAATAGAATAAGGGAAGGGATGCTGGCACCATCCTCCTGCACTCATCCTGCTGCTGAACTCCACCTCTGGTGATGGAGAGCAGGGCCTGAGCTGTGCCAGCCACAGGCAAAACGCAGTGTCCATCTGCCAGGAGAGGAGATGCTGCTTTTCCCGAGCCAGCAGCGCTGCTGTCAGCGATGGTTCCCAGATTCCCCGTCTGTGTCAGAGGGCGCTCCGCTGGCTGAGCCACCCCCGTCGGGCTCACCTGCAGTCCCCGGGGCATGCCCAGGGCTGGCAGCCTCTGTGCCCTCACTGAAGGGAGCAGTGGCAGCCCGGGGAGCAGGCTGTGACACGACATGGCCCGTGTCCCTGCAGGGCTCGGCTCAGCGCGGGGCAGAGGCGCACCCGAGCCGCGCTGGCACCGGGGATGCGGCCCAGCGGGAGAGGGCGAGCAGCCAGGCATCCCCCGGGCCCCAGCCGCCCTTTCCTGCAGGGTTAGCCCTCCTTAAGCAGGAATCCCTCCCGGAGGAGGTTTTTGGGGAGCTGTGAGTTAAATGTGACTCCTTCTTGGCGCCCTGCCCGGCGCTGAGTTCAGGCGGTGAGTCAGGGAGCAGGGGAAGGGAGCCAGGGGATGCTGTCATGCTGAAATTTGGGCTCCACAGCCTTCGTTATGTGTGGGTGGTGCTTGGAGTGGCTTTTATAGGTGGGAATGTCCCCACTGAGTGACACTTCTGGGCCCTGTTGGGAGTCACTGCAAAGTAGGGGCTCCAGGAAAAGGATTCCAACCCTGAGCTCAGTTTATATCCCATCCCTCTGTGTCTGGGAGCGCTCTGTGCTCCCTGGAATGCCAAACATAGCTCATGTACCCTTACATCAGCTCTCCAGCATTATCTGCTCCTACCAAGGGGACACACAGAACCTCTGGACCTGCCAAGCCCTTGGCTCACCTCAGCAACCACACTCCATGTGACAGCTTTGGAAAGGAGAAGGAAGTGTTTCAAGCCAGTCACACATTTCCAGGGACCAGGCTGTGAAAAACCAGCTCTTGGCTGGCCTGCATAGGACCAGCTGGAGATTCTGAGGGAAGCTGGGAGCTGAGGTCGTGTAGCAGATGCTGATCTGTGCCCTTGCTGCTGTGGCTGCTACATAATGGGAGGGGATTAAGGAGCTGTGCCGGGCAGTAGCCTTCCCAGAGCTAATTATGTGACTTAATTTTGATGGGGACAGACATTTTAGTAGGGCTTCTAGCAATAGGGGTAATAGTCTTAAACAAAAGGAGGGTAGATTCAGGCTAAATATAAAGTAGACAATTTTTACAATGAAGGTAGTGAGGCACAGGAGCATGTTGGCTGTGAGAGGTGGTGGATGCTTCATCCCTGAAAAAATTCAAGATTTAGATGGGGCTGAGCAACCTGATGTAGCTGAAGGTGACCCTGCTCATTGCAGGTGTGTTGGACTATATGGCCTTTAAATGTCTCTTCCAACACTCAACATTGTATGGCCCTGTGATCCTATGAAGCATCTTGGCCCACTTTGTGTGAACCAGAGCAGAGTGCACCAAAGCAAAGTGGGGGACCAAGGGGTGAAACCCCCCTATGGCAAAGGGGGAGGCACTGCAGAGCTGCTCCCAGCATGGGCAGGGACTCAGTTCCACAGTGACCCACACACAGGGAGATGTGCAGGCACAATTGAGTCCAAAGGGGGCTGGACAGCAAGCTACAAATCAAATCCATGCATCTGGAGCATGGAGTGGCTCTAAGACTCAGCAGCTTCATCTTATTTAAAAACCCCAAACTGTTACTCTCCACAATCCTGACCCCCTTCAGGATGCTCTGTTTAGAGAGAATACAGCATTCCTCTCTCAAAATTACATAAACCCCAGAAACCAGGGATGCTGGCAGCTGCTTGGATAATTTGGCTGACTGAGCATGACTTTGATTCATTTATTTTTTGAGAGGGAAATATCTGGCTCAACTGGAGACTAATTCCCTCTCTCTCCTGAGATTGTCTTTAATAGCTAAATCTCAGCTCTCTCCCTCGCTCTCATACTTCTGGAAACAATTGAATCAATTCCTTGTTTATGAAATGCCTGTGTTTATGTACAGTTGACAAAATAAAACCTGTCTTCTATTTTTCTGCCCGATCTCAACAACATTAGTCTTTGAGGAAAATTTTCACTTTATTTTGTGTGTTTTTCTCAATCTCTAGTCGCAAGCAAGAGACACCTTGAAAGAAATGGGAGATGAAATCCAGAGCGAGACACATATTAGAGAATTCAGGTTCTGACCTAAATCTATTTTTCATCCAAACCTGAATCCACATACACTTTATTTTCAGAAGCTGATAGCTGGAGCTGGACTTGAAACACACCACACAGATTTCTTTATCACAGATATAGGGCCTGAAGGTCTGCATTAGTGGCTTTCAGATGCATTAGTGGTTTTTCAGATGTCTGCTGATCCCCCACATCCTTCTAGCTGAGATACATTTTCTCTGTCTTTGGTCATCTGATGGTGAGGGGGGATCAGGCTCTTTCAGGCTGAGCAGCAGGATGGCACAGAACAATCTCTCATTGCAGGAAGGGTTCCCCTGATCTGTTCTGAACATCCACTTTGGGTGAGAAGGATCACAGCAGGACCTCACAAACCTTTAAGGGGTTCAGATGGTAACATGTTTTCATGAAGATATTCACATGTGGCCCGAAAATGCCATGTTTTGGTGCTGGAAAAGCACGTCACAGCAACATCTGGCAGGCACACCTGAGAGTGGGGCAGCAGGAGATCACCATGGACAGGAGGGCTTGAGGTGCTCCAAGTGAAGAACCCAAAAGCCGTGCCTCTGTGCAGCATTCCAGGTGTGCTCTCCTGCTCCAGAGACCTTTAGAGACCAAGAAATAAAAAATGTGCTTCTATTGGTCCAATGTAAATGTAACACTGGTTCAGTTCCCAAGTGGTTTAATCAGTTCATCAGATGTACTTATATTGGTCCAATGTAAAAGTAACAGCAGTTCAGTTCCCAAGTGGTTTAATCAGTTCATCTCCATGCTCTAATGTCAGGCTGGCAAAACATCCCAGCTTCTCCCAGACCCAGGGCAGTGTCCCTTGGCAAACACAGCTCAGCACTAACATGCATGAATTTTGGCTCTCCCGTTCAACCTTTGGCCCTCAAGCTTGTCACACTGCCAGCAGCTTTCCCAGGGCTCAGGGCAAGTCATTGCCTGTGCCTCATCTATGTGTTCCTGAGGCTTGGATGTCACCAGAGACCTGCCTGCACTGCTCTGTCCCAGTCTCTCCCAGAAAGAAGCATGGGTTTTGAAAGGAAAAATTAGTGCACACACAGAGCCATTCTGGCACAGCCACCGTGCCTTTAATTCACATTCTCCATTTGTTTGAAATAACATCATCATGTAGACAAGCTCTAAATTCAGTTCTGCCAAAGAATCAAGTTAATCCCTGCTTTTCTTAGTGCTCATCAGACAGAGTTTGCTCCTGGCTTTCTGGCTCTGAGAAGGAGCCTCCAACAGGTTTGCTGTACCCCGAGGAACCTGACAGCCAGTCATGTCAGGGTGCTTCTTCTGGGAAATAAAAAATACTTCTCATGCCAGGATCTAGGCTGTGGAGAGTAATCTCGGGCAGTTTTTACTAACTTGTGGATTTTGAGTGCCTGGTGAGGTTGTGAAACACTTACATAGGTTGTTTTGTGTTGGAAGAAACAGTTTTAGCCAGCAGCAGCAAGGAACCTCCCACATGGGAATTGAGACAGACCTTGGTTGGAAAGAGGTCACACTATTCAGGGAGCTGCTAAATGTCTTTAATTGCTTTCAGCACTCAGTCCCTGCACTGTGGGTGCATTTTTTACCTCTGCAGCTGGTAACCACCAGCACATCTCACTCCTTGCCTGGAGGGACTGAGCTGCTGCTGGATGGACTGGCTGGAAACTGGTCCCAGCATGAAGGAGTTCAAAAAGTACCAGTATATTTAAATAAAGTGACGTGAAAAGGAGCTTTATCTTCTTTATCTTCTGTCTGATAGAATGTGCAGCTATTTTTACCTTGACATATCTAATTTTTATGTGCAATCTAAGGTAAACACACTACAGAGGAAAGGTAGAGCAGTTTCAGTCAGTAAACTTCGCAGAGGCAGCTCCAAGGAGGGGATAATCTTTCCTTTGTCTAGTTTGTTTGGAAAGAAAATTCAACTTGCTTGTTCTCATTGTGTATTTACCCATTGTGTGCACAGTGGTTCTCAGTGGTGCAAAGTACAGCTTTTTCTGCCTTACAAATCAGTCTATAAACATGTTCACTTGCTTTTGCTGCTTTCTCAACTTTAAGTGATTTTTAAAAAAACAAAACCACAAAGTTCACCCTATTTTTGCCAAAAGAACATTTTCAGCTGACTGTTGCTGTGAATAAAAAGAGAAGCTGAGGTCTGTATTGCAATAGAAAAGAGATTTTATTTCTATTTCTTGTGAACATTCATGGCACAACCTGTGCAGAAGCAGGAATATTTTCTGCCCCATCTCACTGGGGTTTGTATCACAATCAACAGTGCAGCCCCCTCCTCTTGTTTGAAGGGAGAGGTGTTATTTCTACAAGGCAGGTGGACAAATAAATAATGTTCAGGATTAGCCAGATGTGCAGCATTGTAAAACCCATTGCCTAAAGGTGTTTCTGGTCTGGAGACTAATAATAAAAGTGAAAAACTGACCATGCCTATGACTAATCCAGTGGTTTGATACAGAGTAAAGTGATAGTGTAGATACAGACGCTATCTCTAACAGATGTTAAACCCACATCTATGGGAACATTTATTGGTGGCTGTGTCTATTGGCTGATTAACCATTTTTGAAAACATAATGATAACATCATAATCCTTCACCACCTATTAAAAGTCCTGTGATGTGAACTATTCCTGGAAAAAAGCATCTTGAAACACACTACTTATTCTTCAAAGAAGAAGCTGATGGGATTTTAAATTTTTAAAAAAAAATTTATTTCTTTGCAAATGTGCTCTGGATGGTACAAACCACACTG
>VZTT01039619.1:16019-52382 GCA_013400855.1 Buphagus erythrorhynchus | reverse complement strand
TTCTACAACCCTTGTAGCAAAAAAGTTTTTCTCTTCTTTTTAAGTGGAATTTCTTCTATTTCAGTTTCTGCATGGTGCCTCCTGTTCTGTAAGTGGGCACTACTGACAAGACTCTATCTCCCTCTTCTTTACATCTGACATTAAGTATTTCTACACTTTGATGGAATCCTGAAGCCTTCTCTTCTCCAGTCCCAGCTCTCTATCCCATTTGTTGAAAATTATACAATTTAATTTTGACTTTTTTAAAACTAACTTTAGTCAGGGGTTTGTTCCTCTTTGCCCAGGGCAAAGGGTATTGAAGTTTCTTTTCAAAAGACTCTGTTTCCTGGCTGAGGTCTGATGAGCTTAACACCTCAATGGACTGGGAGTTTCCAGAGGATGCACAAGAAATGAGTGACCATTAGCAAAGATTACCTTCGAACATCATTCCCTGGTGTGTTGGAGACACTTGGTCTGGGAAAAAATCGNTAAGAATTGTGTCATTTGGGACCAATGAGGATTGAACCAAAGAATTGCTTTGGGTTTGTATGTATAAATATGTGAAAAATCTAATAAAGAACCATGTGTGGTGGAATGGTTTTCACTGCACAACCCAGACAATGTGTGGATGAGTTCTATTGCACATCCTGGCCAGAATAAAGTAATGCCTTAATTCTCTAACACTGAAAAACGTTGTTGGAGAGTTTTTGTTTTTCACACAGTTTCTGTAACACCTCCATCATGTCTGTGGTCCAGTACAGTCATGTCTTTCTTGTTCTAGGGAGTTCCAAGCTGGACACAGCACACAGATGTGTCTCAAAAATGTGTAAGATGTGTCTCTCCAGTGTTGAGTGGTGAGGAAGGATCATGGTCAATTAGCTCTCCACCAGGACCCTGAGCTCCTTTCTCTGCCAAGCTGCTTTCCAGCTGGTCCTCAGCATGATCCTTGAAAACCAGCCAGCTCTCCTAGACTCTTTTTTCTCTCCAGCTCTGTCTCCCATAGGATTCTTACAAACAGGTCCTTGAATAGGCTAAACAGTACTTTCCCCATGAGCAGAGCTCACATCCTAGGCCATTTGCCTTACTCCTTCTCAGGATCCTGAGCCCCACCATCTTATGTTTACTGCAGACCTTCACTAAATTCCCAATCAGTTCTTCCTTGTGTTTAATTATGAGGTCTAACAGAGCATCTCTCTCATGGATTCATTCCACGGTGGGTTCATGCAGTTCTGGAATGCTTGAAGTTAGTGCTGCATTGAGATATTTATTGAATGTTTAAGAGGAAGGCAGCATGTATGGGAAAGAGAAAATATTACATGCAGATTTAAAAAATCAGTAATGAATAATAAGGATCTTAGAAAGAACCCTGTTACAAATAAGAGGATAATCTCAGCAAAATTCTGAGAAAACTTGTGCAGGTGACAGGAATGTAGGATAAGCCATAAAAAGAAAAAAAGGTTATAGTAATCAAATGAAAGACTTATTTAATGTTTTAGCATACTAGACAATGAACTCCTTTGGGCATCAGTGGAGGAAGTGATAAGAACCTGACCAATGTGAGGATTTGTGGAGTAAGAGGGAAGCATCAGAAAAGCCTCTGTCACAGGCTGTGAACACGAGCCTGTGAACTGTGAGAGGAGGAAGTTTTTGCTGTCACAGCAGAAAGGCCTGGAGCCACTATCCACTATAAAGTAACAAGGACAAGAGGCATTGCTAGTTCTAATAGGTCATTGTGACTGTAGAAGTGGGACATTTTTGGGAGAATGAATTATGTGATCAGCCCTCCTTTTAGTATATGTAATGGTGAAGGACCATGGTGTGGTAAGATGCAAAAATTTCATTTCCATTATGTTCAGTTGGTGGTGATGAATGATAAAAGCATCTGGAGGTGTGACTCACAAGGCAGGCTTGTGAGCTGACAGCATTCAAAATCCAGTTTGACTTTTGAATGCTGCAGTGATGGCCCAGCAGGGCACATTTTAAAAAAAGGCTTGTGTTATAATTGGTATTAGAAAAAATATTTTCCTAAGGGTAAACACTGAAACAGTTTGTCCAGAGAAGTTACAGCATTTCTGTTGTGAGAAGTTTCAGAACTTCACTGGACAAAATTCCAACTGATCAGATTTAGGTTGAGCCTGCTGTGAGCAGGATGTGGAATTTGATGCACAGTCAGAAGTCCCTTCCAACTTCAAGTATTCTCCAATGCCTGCTATCTGGCACAGGGACATAAGAGTACATGTTTAAACCTCCTCTCTTATAGTGCTCTGCTGTTACTATAGCCATGTAAGGGTTGTTTTGACTTGCTTCCATCAGCAGTCTTCTTGGGAAATTTTCTTGTCTATTTTCTTGAGGACAGTTGAGAGGTAGCTACTCAGGATGGCTTTCAGGCCATTTTAGGTCATCACAGTGCTCTAAAGCAGTCCTAGCGAGGCAAGGTTCTGATTTATTAAGGAGTTCTCTAGTGTTCTTGAGAGGGAAAAATATTTGTTGGGGTTTTTTTTGAGAAAAATCTACAATTTTTACAGTTTTAAAAAGGGAAGTTGGTAGTGTTGCCTCATATCACTGTGTACAAGTAGGCTTTGTAAATGCTTTAGCAGAAGTAGCATCGGATATTAGTGTTTATTTTAGCTGAGATTATTTGGATATCTGAAAAAAAGGAATTTCAAAGATAGAACATTTAGGGATGTTGCTATATCTTAATAATGTGGAATCCTATATATCCCTAAAGTGAAAGATATATAAAGATATATACTCTACATTATAAAAATTATTTACTGTATGTGTAAGGGAAGTCTTCCTTTGGTAAGTGTAGAAAAAAGAGGGCTTCTCTCTTCACATCAACTCAGATGCCATTTTAGCTTTCCTACGGCGTATTGCAGAGATTCTTTGCTGATCTTTGAACTAGAAAAAAAGCAGCTACAACATCTTTATGCAAGGGTAAGTGATACTTCAGTGATACCTACTTTTGTTTAGAGGTAGTTACTGTTATGATTTTTCCTCTTAAAACCTCTAGAAGTGGGTTGAAATATGTAATTTTAAATCCTTATTTTCAAAATAGAGTATTATGAAAAGTGGTATTATTTCTGAAATGTTACAGCTCAGGAAATAGGAAATAAAATATGCTGGAGAACTTAAATATGGAAATGCTAAGTCTTAAAATCCAATATTTAATATGAAAATGGTGGTCATTTCAATACTTGGTTATCTTTTGAATGCTCATATAGTTTCTATGTCTTGTTGCGCTTACTACAATTCCCTCTTCACTAATAATTTATTTTCAGACTAATTTTCTTCTTCACTGTCATACATACTATAAATGATATCTACTCATTTACTACTGGTAGTTATTAACTACTCAGTGGTTTTGAGATTCACTTCAAACAGAGAGGTTTGATTGCAGTGCTTTCCAAGAACGCTTTCATTTCAATCACTTCTACAAAGCAGAGATTCAACTTTAAAGAGTTTACTGTATGTTGTGACACAGGGACTCTTTGAAGGTTAATCAGATTTTTAGCAATAATAGGGTTGGATTCTTGTGTGACTAAGTGAGTCACTTCTGTTTCATGTGCAGATCTATCATTTAATCAGAAGCCTGGAAGTTAAGACTCCCTACACTGCATATTAAGTAGAAAAGACAGTTGTTTTAATAATTTTTTTTTTCTTTCTGAACTTCACTATATCTTCAGGACTGTAAATTAGTTGAGACAGCTAGATTGATTATTTAAAAACCATTCCTAATATGTGTAAAATCTAATAAAAGGAGCTGTATAGTGAAGCCATATTATTTGGACACCAAAGCTAAAAACTAATTTGAAGAAGTATCCTTCTATATACAAAATAAAATCCACTAAATGTGGTAAGGCTCCTGATTTACTTGTAAGGCATGACTTAATCTAATTGCAGTTTAACTGGGGGCAGTTAATGTTTTCTTAAAGGCAAGTACAAAAACACACAAATCTTTTTTAACATGTTTGTAGCCCAAAACAAATATATGGGAAATGGCCATAATAGATTCTCATGAAGAGTTTTAATCAAGTAAGTTTTTTTTACTTACTCTGAATATCTCTGATACAGTTCCGTGCTTGAATTTAGCTGTTGAAGTTGATAAAATTATACACAATAGAGTAGGCTTGTGTTTAAACATTACTAGACAAAGTCTTTTTCTTCTGGTAGCAATGCCCCACACATCTTAAAATACAGGAGAGTTTATATTCAAATACGTACATTGTATATATATCTTACCTTACATGTTAGTCTAACTCTAATCCCATGCCATATAGTACTATGTTACAGTACTCTGTGTTGCTGATGGACACAGCTTTGTCATCTTGTTTTCCTCAAATGTTGAAATGCTGAGCTTTAATAATGATAGTGTATACAAAACACAGTGTCTCAGCAAGAACTGTTTAAATTATTATCTTTATAATGTAGTGCTTGAGAAGTTTTCATCAAGTATTTATCCTGCTGTTGGAAGAGCTGGGTTGGATTCCAGAATGGAGGATGATGTGTGATGTGTTTGCTGCAGTCAGTGTGGTGCTACAGCACACAGGATTACAACTTCAGATTGTTTAGGTTTCAGAAGGCCTTTGGTGGAAAAGCCAAGGGACTGATTTACAGAATCTTGCTGCATGATACAAGTTAAATAACTATTATAAATATTTTAAAACTTGAGGAATGTTGGTTTGCATACAGGAATGAGGTTCTGCCTGGACACGAAATATCAAGTACGAAGAGCTGATAACTCATAATTTGCATTTGTATTGCTGTGTGACTTGAAGAGAGAAAGGTTTGAGGTGGAAAAGGAAGAGAATGAGTCAGGGCGAAAAAAGCTAATTGCACACCAAAACATTATTCCATCAAGATGACAGAAGAAGGGGGATAGGAAATATAGTCTGCAGATTAATAAATGCATTAAGGAAGGATGCTGCAAATACCGGTGCCAGCTTTGCTATGTGGGTCAGGAGTAGAAATGCATGTTGCTTGGTGTTGCCGTTTTCCCAAATATATTTTCAAGCTACTACTGTGGATGATGCTAATGCATCCTAAAATTGCCATGACATATTTAATACTCTGTATTTGCAAATCTGTGTACATGAAGACTTTAATCATAATTTTGAAAGCAAGTAAAGCAGGATGGGCTTAAATTTACTCCTGGCAGCTGTTTTATTTGCCCACTAGTTAGGTACATGATGTGCTGCCTTTCTTTTTTCCTTTATTCTTGTGCTGTTAACAGAGTGAAATGAAGGAAATCTAGAAGTCCTTATAAACTGAAGCCATCTGACTGTTCATAGCTGTAATGCTATCCAAATGTGTAAATTTCTAAAAATATACTCCCTTATGCTTAGGAGCACAGGCCTGAATTTGGTGCTCAGTTCCTTTGTCTGAGAATCTGAGATTAAGAGTTTTTTAGTCATGGTTTATTTAGTGCCATAAATTTTGTTGAGACTGGAAAGAATAGGAAATTGTGAAGTGAGAGAGTGATTGTGAGAATAAAAAAGAGTAATGAGTATCTGGGGAAGGAGAGAAATTATAGGCAATTTTTAAATTGGATTAAATAGGGATCCTAATTCTTATCTGACTTCTGTTTTCCTCTGATTTTGGTCCAAACACAAATCAACTTTATATGCTGTTAATACGTTTAAGGTAAGTATTGCACAAATACCCCTGCACTGGCAGGGGGTTCATGCAAGGAAAATATCCAGTTAAATGATGTAAGACTTTTTGGCACTTAGAATTTCAGATGGACTTACTTGGAAGGAAACTGGAGAAAGTGAACCACAAAAATTTGAATAGAAATGTTTTTCATGGGTTTCCAGGTAATTGTGAACTGGATGCTGTAAGCCTTTGTTGCCTGAGGAAACCACTAACTTCTAGCATTATTTAACTGAAAATGTACATGAAGAGTCAAAAAGAACTTGAGTTACAGTCTAGAGTGCTTCACTATTTAAGCTTGATGTTTTTGCATACAGATGCTTGGAGTTTGAATGTGTTGTGACTGAAGATGCTTGATCTGGTTCTAATATCCTGTTTAGTTCTTGCTGATACCCCATGCAGCACTAGTGGCTGGGGACAGAGTGGCTGGACAGTGGCCAGGCAGGAAGGAACCTGGGGGCACTGACTGACAACAGGCTGAGCATGAGCCGATGTGTGCCCAGATGGCCAAGAAGGCCAATGGCCCCTGGCCTGTATCAGGAATAGTGGGGCCAGCAGGAGCAGGGAGCTCCTTCTTCCCCTGTACTCAGCACTGGTGAGGCCACACCTTGAGTGCTGTGTCCAGTTCTGGGCCCCTCAGATAAGGAAGGACATTGAGATGCTGGAGCATGTCCAGACAAGAGCAAAAAGGCTGGTGAAGGGTCTGGAGCACAATTCCCATGACTAGTGGCTGAGGGAGCTGGGGTTGTTTAGCTGGAGGAAGGGAGGCTCAGGGCAGACCTTATTCTCTACAACTGCCTGAAAGGAGGCTGTAGCCAGGCAAAGCTTTGTCTCTTCTCCCAGGCAACCAGCAACAGGAGAACAGAGTCTTAAGCTGCACCAGGGATATTTAGGTTGGACGTTAGGAAGAAATTCTTCACAGAAGGGGTGACTGGACACTGGAATGGGCTTCTCCAGGGAGGTGGTGGAGTCACTGTCCCTGGAGGTGCCTAAGAAAAGACTGGATATGGCATTTAGTGCCATGGTCTAGTTGACAAGGTGGAATTTGGTCCAAGGTTGGACTTGATGATCTCAAAGGTCTTTTCCAAAGTAATTGGTTCTGTGATTCTGTGGTTCTGTGATTCTTTGTGTATGTGATGCTTGTTTAAGTTTCCTGTCCTCTTGCAAATTAAGGTGCTCCTTATCTTCACTGCCTGCTGGAGGAAGATGTAAAGAAAAATACTTTTCAGTGTTTTGAATAATGAAAGTTATTAGTATGCTTTTCTAAGAGAAATGTGTTGATAGGCATATTCCATCAATAAAGATCCTATTCTGTGAACCCAAACCTCCATCCATGAAGCCTTCTTCATCCATGAAGGGTAAAGATGAATGATGGCTTCATTACTCTTCCATTACTCTTCCATTACTCTTGCATTACCTGATATACATCTGTCTCAGGGACATGAAATAGCTCTGCGTTGTGGTTTTCAAAACTTAATACAAATGTTACTCTAGATTAAATGAAGTGATTGAAAATGTTGCTTATAGTTCTTTCCTAATGTTTAATATTTATGATCTCTAAGGTTGCATAGAAAGAAGCCCTTTCTTTGAGTTTAACTAAAAATGGGATAGACATTTCTAAAAATTCCTTTTAATCAAGCAGAAGGTTCTTGCTTGACAAATGCAGTTGTCCTGTGTGACTACATATGGGATGGGAGATTATTTTTTAGTGGCATAAACCATTCTGCTTAGAAAAGGATGACATATGCACATGAATGTGAATGTGTGGTTCATCTTCCTAATTTTCTTGGGTTTAGAATATTAAATTTTTTAATAAATATTTCAATATACTTGATTGAAATGCTGCACATGACCAATAGAGATCATCATGTCAGTGCAGAAGGAAATAGAATAAGAAAGATAAATCTAAAGTTGTCGTGTTGCATGCAAGCTGTCTTATCCTAAATTCATTTTTAGTCAATTTGGCAAACAAGTATTGCTGTATTTGTACTGTCCTGCACAGTTGCTTGTGGTTCCTCTGCATATTTAAACAAATACAGATACTTACAAGCATTGGTTTGCAATGCTTGTATTCTTTTATACAACTGTTACTATGTTTTGTGCAATGTAAGTTATTAGTGTCTGTGTAGATTTGGAGCTGAGAATCACATAACAGCTTTGAAAGCAATGTGAAAAGTGCAATAATTATACATCCTTGATTGCCTTAACTGCCTTTTTTATTAGCCCACCTATACAGAGTATTATAATGCTATTATTTTATAATATAACTTTAAAGAATATAGTGGTTTAGAGTGAATTTCAGAAATATTTCCATTCATTGCTGGACACATTCCATCTACTTAAAGACCAAGATAAACACAGTGGGTTTTGTTATTTTATAGCTGTGCCTTATTTTAAGAATTTCTATGGCTATCAGCATGATCAGTGAAACTTTCATTTCAGCAGCTGCGACAAAAACGTGATAGTTTGTAAAAACAACTGTTTTGAAGAAACTTTCACATAGAGGTACAATGGATGTATTTGTGTAATTGCTCTTGGCAACAGCTTCAATAAATTTAAGTTGAAGTTCATCCATAAAATTAACTGACTTTCTCAATCCACTTGAACCTTGATCTGTTTCGGTGTAATGTTCTGGAGTTGGTGAAGAAGCTTTACAATTGGAGTCTGTAACCCCAAATGAGATTACACCACCTTCTTTTGATTCAGGATTTCCTGCTGTTGCAATATGTGCTGTTCCACAGAAATGAGGGGTAATTCCCTCTCAGACACTGTTGAGATTGCTCCCAGGGAACAGCGTTAGTGATGTATTCTTTCACTGCTAAGGACAAGGCATCCTATTGTAAACTTGGTTCTCTCTCAATGAGTTTACAAACTTGTTCTAAATAATTCACTTCATCTTGAAGCTCTGTTTCCCAGGAGACAAAATAGTTATTTTCTTAAAACCAATTTTTGCTTTAAGAACAAAGAAACCACATGGTTATTTTGAAGCTGTGGAACAGACATCCTTTATACCACAGACAATTGTGTTTTCACTGAGAGCCTTTTCTGTTCTTTTTTAAAAATTATTTTTATTTGTGGATTCCTTATAGAGTGGACTGTATTGAGTCTGCATGGGTTGGCTGCAAAGTGTGGTGGTGTTTGAGCTCTCTCCTGCATAGGCAGGTTGCAATGGGGCTGCATGTTCAGGAATGAACACAGAGCAGAATTCATTCATGCATTGCCCTCACCACCAGCAAGTGTGAACATGTGCATAGTCCTCCCTTAGAAGAAAGCAACAAGAGGAGCCACAGTGAGCATTTCTCTTCTCTGCTTTCATTTCAGAAACATTTCTACCTCCAAAGCTGGCATTGCTTTTCTCAGATGATCTGGTTTCAAGCTGTGTTGCTATTAAGTACCTCTACTGCAGGGCAGTGTCCCTGGAAAATGTGCTGTTTGCAATCTTTTGTGTTGGCCCTTCAAGGATCATGACATTAAATCACAAAATCACAGGAATACCTCTGAGAAATTCTGAGGCTTTTACAGAGGGGCTATCCATCCAAGTTTAAGCACCTTTGAAGGAGGGGAGGTTTTGGAATAAAGATTGCAGCATGTCTATTTTCTACCAAGAAAATGAGTCTATGCTGGAAAGCAAACACATGTTAAGGCTGGATGATCAGAAAGAAAAGTTGAGACATGAGAAGGAAAGAGTAAGCTGCTCTTCGGATTTTTCTGCTTCTAAGGCATGACTGTTCTGTTTTTTGTAATACACACATTTATAAAGATCTCACAGTCTATTTTGTAAATTTAAAGGGGTTTGGTGCATTCTGGTTGGACCCATGGCAGTTCAATGGGTATGTGTCAGATTTCAGGGTTAAGATGATCCCAAGACCTGGGAAAAGTCTTTCTTCCCAGCCTGAGCCTTGAAGAAGGAGTCAGGAGACGTAGCTTGTGCTTCTCAAGGTTGTTTATTTTCTTCTTATCTATAACATTCTCTTTCTGTCCTGCTGAGCTCCTCTCTGCAGTTCGAAGCACGAGGTTCTGCCCCTCTGTGGGCTGGTGCTAACATTATATACTACAAATTACGTGTGCTATGTTTACATATTTGTACCAATATCTATCACCTACGTTGGACAGTGAGTCCCTACTCTAACCCAATAGAAAAGTGTCACCATCACAGTAAAGCATGGAGGACATGAAGAAGAAGAAGGACAAGACACACTCAAATTCCTCCATCTTGTCCCTTAAATCCCAATCCTAAAATCCCCTAAATTCTACTTTTCTCACCCTATGACAAACCCATTGCTATTCTACTTAAACCCCTGTGGCCTGTAATTCTTCTCTCAGAGTTGGTAGCTTTTCCCATGGGCTGAGATAAAGGCACAGGTGCTATTGGCTCCTTGCCAAGGTCCTCGAGCCCCCAGCGACGGTGTCGAATGACCCAGGGCAGCCAGAGGGATGTCCTGGACTCCCACATCTCCCCCTTCTGTTTGCACCAAAAACACCTCTCTGGCAGCCTTGTTCATGGCCCGTCGCATACACTGAAAAAGACATGGCAAAATGAGAAGAAGAATTACAAGCCCTATTAAAATGTAAAGTACTTTCTCATGGCCTTTGTTTAATACTATGGGTATTTCAGTTTTGTTACCTGAGTTTGTGTTTGGTAAGATGAAAAAACACTGTTTTATGATGAGTACCTGATATTTTTTATCTTGCCATGATAGTCCATTAATTTTATTAACCAGTGAAAAAAGATTTATCTGACATGAAGAAGAAAATAGAGATCTTGTTTCGGCTCCAAGTTACTTCCTTGCAATGTTCACTGCATGCTTTACAGCATAGACTCTTGCCTTCCAGGAGTTATAACAGGAAAAACTCATTATGTTGTCATTTTCAGTGCTACACTAATTGTGTGGCGATGAATGGTAGATGAGATAATATGCCAGGAAATCCTCATCCCTTAGGGAGAAGAAGGTGGCAGAAGGAATGAACATTTTTTACATTTTTCTGGATCCCACAGCTCTGAGACTTGTTTGACATCAGCTAACCAGAGAGTGGGAAGCATCCCTTTGTGTATGGCCAGTTCTGAGCTGAACACAGGTGGATGCTTCAGGGTCTCCTTCACCTTTTTCCTTAGTGCTGACTTGTCATAGGTTGAACGCATCCTGCTCTTGGTTTTGTGCTATTGCACCATTTTACCACGCTGCCTGCTTGGCTCAGAGTTTTTGTGTCTCCTTGACCTTTCCATTGTAATCATAGATCCATCAGCCCTTCAGCTCAAGGCCCAGTTGGGGAACTGTCACACTTATGGTATTTCTCTGATGCTGCTTGTCAACATTTGAAAGGCTCAGATCTGAAAGTGGATGTTTTTGGAGATGCCCATGCTACTATTCTCTACTGTAGTCACAAAAGCTTTTTTGCAGAAAACCCATCTGGGACTTGCTACCATGTTTTAAAATATCCTTATGACTAATGGAACTATAAAATATCTTGTCATTGTTGTAGCATGTAGGGGATCCAGTAATAAATTAGAGGTCCTCTGTGACAAGTACCATAGATATATAATAAAACAAAAACCTCTGGGAATGCTTCAGTCTAAGTTCATATTTTTTCCTTATGCACCCAAAAATAGGATTAATCAAATTTTTAAGCCTAAGGGCTTAAACAGATGGAATACGAAAGAAAATTTCACCAGTCAGCAGTGTAGTAGTCCTGCATCTCTGGAATGTATGCACTTTCATAATGTATGAGATAAAACCTTTCATTTAAACATTTCTCACAGCTTATCTAGTTTTACTTAGACAGTGGTTTAAAGTAGTAGAATCCCAGATTAATATTCAGTAACTAGAGAAAAAATGTTTAATTTTATTTGAAATATTTCTTTCCTTCCATTCTAAATGAAAATGCCAACTTTGTGACAAAATCATTAAAATGCTTAAATGCTAAACAGAATTTTCTGATTCAGTATTTTCATGTAGATATGTTTTCTCACAACTGCTTTTCCAGGTTGTATTGGTCAGTGGACATCTGGACAGCTGGGACGTTGGGCAGGGAGCTATGGATGATGGTGGTGGAGCATTTATATCATGGGAAGCATTATCACTCATTAAGGATCTGGGTAAAGCTTTAATTTAAAAATATTTTTAATGCATTAAATTTCCAGACATTTTGTATAATGTCTAAACTGGATTTTCTATTTTATCCATGTCTCTGAGCACAAATATTAATTTTGTCACTATACCCCTCAAAACTAGTTCAAAACAAACTTTTTAGATTGTTGAGTTGATATCCAAGGATGCTTTCTCTCCTTCATCAGATGGAATCTATTTTTCCTCCTTATTCCCTTTTTCCATAAATGTAATCTGTGGTCAAGACGAATGCCCAGTGTATTCATTAGAAACTAAAATCAGCTGCTGCTCCTGCTCTTAGCTCTGGCAGCCTTTAAACAATAAAATGGCTTTCCCTGCTTCCCAGTGGAAGGATTTGTGCACTTCAACAATCTCAGTCTTTCTTGAAGAGCTCTTTGTAGACAAGCTCTGTTATGTGATTAGCTGCTTGCATGCTGCAGTCATGAACATCAGACATCCCTGTGAATTCCTACTCCTTTATTTTGCATTGTTTGAACCTCAATCTCTCAATTTCCCAACCTTGGAATGATTGGATTATCAATCTGTAGCTAAAACAAAGTGCATCTGTTTAAATTTTTGGTCTTTTAAAAGCAAACTAAACAGGATTCTTCTACAAAGAATCCAAGTGTACTCCTTCTTTTAGTGTTTTTATTTTTCTTTTTTATTTAATTTTTTTTTGAAAATTGGCTGTGTTTCCTCCACCTTCAAGGAAAAGAAAGTTATTCTGCTGTGTTTGGTACTCTATTCTATTCAGAATACTCTGTTGTGTGTTTCTTAAGGGCAAGTTCATGGTGGCATTGTATAGTTTTTATTCACTGGGTTTCCCTTCATGCATGACTGAAATGCATCACTTTCTTCTTGTTTAAATATTTGGTTTCCTCTGGTAGCAGCCTGTGTGTTTGCTGTGCAACCTGTGGTGAAATGCTGTTCTCTCAGCTAGGAACTGCTGGAGCCTTTGCTGATGCCCTCTGTTCTGGGCAGCTGTTGTGTTCTGCTCTTCTTGTACCAGTGTTCTGCAGGAACACAAGGCTGGGAGAGGACTTCTGGGTCTTCATAGCTGTAGATAAGCAAGGGGCATATGCCTTTTACAAACTGGCCTCCATAGTAGATTGATTAATGCAGACTTTATATCTTATGCATTTGAAATTTGACCAAAAAAAAAAAAAAGACAGCAAAATAAAAAGATGTGATGATTTTATGAGAAACAAATTAATGACTTTTATCTAAAATCAATTCCACAAATTGTGTTTTGAATGAGCATTGTGTTTTGAACTGTTGAGACTTTGATATCCTTTTGAACCCTGATAGATTTAGTCTCACACTAGTCCACCAAATACATTTGAGATGAAGATAAGCCAACTCAGTTGGCTCTGTGCATGTGTAGAAACTTTTCACTGTGTCCAGGGAGTATTAAAGCCATGGTGCATTGTGTAGCCATAAAAACTGTCTGCATTTACTGGAGTATAACTGATCTTACAGGTGTGGTGATATGATCCTCAATCTGAAATCAGCATTCTGAAATATGATTTCTAGAATATGTATTTATATTGTGCAGTAAGAAATAACACCAGGACTTCTGCCATGGTCTGGTTAATGAAAGCAAAATACTATTACACTATTAAAACAGCTTTTTCAGTGATGTTCTAATAGCATTTCAACATGATATCACTGTGACTCTTGGATGTGGCTTATGGACAAGACACAAATTATGCCTGTTAGTTTGGATTCTGAAAATTTCATGTAATACTTGAAAAATTCCATACTTTCAACATAGCCTTCTCCCAAAACCATTTAATAGCTATTGGCTTAGGACCAAATGCATTAAATTAATCAAAAAATCATTAAAATTATGGTGTAAGATGGTAAGATTTTATTTTAAGCAATACAGTTTTCTTGCCTCAAGTAAATTTTTTAATAGTTCTTGCTTTTATTTCTAAGTAAATCAGTTACTTAATGCATTGGCCTTTATACTTCCTCATATTTCCTAAACCTTCAGTGTTAGGTTTTTTTGTTTTGTTTTGTTGGTTTTGTTTTTTATTTAAATTGAGATGGCAATTTCTGTGCCATATTGGTATATTTTTTCTTTTTGTTTTGCTTTTGGGTTTTTAGCTTTTCAGATACCATAATAGTTACACACTCCCTATAAGGACATGTACCAGTCCAGCACAATCTGAAGTAGTTTTATATAGTCTTCAAGACTTCAAACATTTGGTAGCATTTTTTTTACCATTTCCATTTTGACTTCACATAAATGTTGTTTCTTTTTGAGGGAAAGGCAACTACATGAAAGTCAGGCTGAACTGAAACTGTTTTGCATTATATTAGCAGAAAGTGGAATAAAAGTATTTTATTGATGTAAGACCCCATGTATACATTTCAGAAGAGTAGTACCTTAAAAGCATAGAGCCAATTGTGATCTGCTGTAGTTTTTGAACACTGTTTAAAGTTACAACCATTCAGTCAGAAAGTAGAAGAGCTAACAAGTAGAAAGTTTCAGTTTGTCTGAATACTTTGCTTCTAATAGCTGTAATATCTCTCTGCTTGCTTTCCACAGTGGGATGATGGGAAGGGGTTACCTGCTGGTGGTGCCATTCCCTCTCATCTTCTTCAGGGAGGAAGCACAGGCAGCAAATTAAGAGCAAATGTCGACTTCTAGATGATTATTTTTCAACATGGTGAATCTTGCTATGTTTTCTGTGTAGCTGCAATTTCACTCTCAAAACATCCCCTTCAGCAGCATGCAGTTAAACATCAGTACCAGCCTGAGCACCTGTTGGTGCCCAGGCTGGCTGTAGGCATCTCCTGAGCAGAGTAAAAAGAAGCATTTTCCTTAGTGCATCCATATCAAGTTTTCTGTATCAACTAAACTCTCATGGCTGCTTGCTTTGTTGGTAGCTAATCTTAGAAAATTCACTAACTAATGGACATACTGACTATTGGTGTTCAAAGGGATCTTTTGCCACCATTAATAATGAAGTTTAATGAAGCACAAAGGAAAGAAAAACATGAATTAAATTATTGAAGCTTACATATGCCACTGATCTGTGGCAAGCTGCTTCATGTCTGATGTGCTTAAAAAAGGAAGAACTGGAAATATTTCCACAGAAGTTGCTTATGTGAAGAAATATGAACATTTTAGCTGGTTATTACTCCTTATTCATTTTACTGGAAATAAAGACATTTTTAGAGTTGCTGAGGCAGTTTGTGAACTGGTCTGAGCTGGTAAACTCCCTTTCCTTCTGGGAAGCCAAGGCTGTTGTGATTAGCTGAGGATTTCTGATGCTTTAGACATTACCCTTTTATACTTGCAGGCAGAGCGTCCATGGCAGTAAACTTGTGCAATGTGCAATTTGTCCTCCATGATGTCTGGCAGCTGCTGCCCTGCCCAGCCCTCTGCAGGTTTTAATTTTTTGATCTATTTTAACTAATTTTGATGGAGGCATAAAAATATTTAGAATAGGAAGTTCCAGTCTACTCTTCAAGTGGGTGACTAGGGAGACATGGGCAAGTGCATTTATGTCCCACCTAAGGAGAGGCAGGAAGAAGGCACTTTTATTCTTTTCTTAAAGATGGCAACACCTGGTTACCAGAACACATGTAGCATTGTGGTAATCACCATTCTCTTTCCTTTTAATCTGTCTGCAAACTCTGTGTGATAGATTGCAAATATCTCCATGGCAGTATTGAGAGGGTTATTTGGGGTAATTAAGAGATGATGGGAAGACACTGGAGGTGTTTTAGAGAGGAAGGGCTAACAGGTTCCCATCTTTAAGCTGAGGGAATCCATGGGGTGTTGCATGAGCTATAATGTGGTGTGATGAGGGCCTTTGGAAGCTGTAGGAGAGACAGCACTCAAGCAAATTGTGGTTTTCTATTTTACAGAACAACAGCTGTGTTGCTAATTACAGCCTAGAAATCTCAAACCCAACTTGTTTTCAGGTTGCATTTATAATTCTAAAATTTTGTTAGTTTGTTAGTTTATGTGCAAAAAAGAGCATCTCTAGAGCTGGCCAATGTTATTTGCATCAGCATTTTCATGTTGGTCTGGTTAGTGCTCTGGTGTCATTTGAAACACAGCTTCTCATGTCCCTCTCTCACACAAGCTTTACAAAAGAAGCTGCTTTTCCAGGTGAGATGAAAGACTAGCTAAGCAGCTACACATAGAATATCACCATAAAATCCCACAAAATTTATTTTACTGCCATATTTTGTCTTTGGTTGGACAGTTTGCAGGACTTGATTCTGCTTTGGATGTTGGTTGTCAGTTCTTGTGAAGCAGATATTTCTGCTCCTTTCCCAACATTTCAAGCCTGCAGCTCTTCTTGCTTGGGAGTTATCCTTGTGTACAGGATATTTGAGTAAGAAGCAGCTAGCAGTGGTTTCAGAGCTTTAGCCAGTGCTGCCTCTTTGCTCTTAATCCAGCTGTGCTCCCACATTGCTTGGCTGAAGGGCATTTCCCAGCTGAGGCCACTGGTGTTCTGTCCTCCTCTAGCCCTTCCAAAGCCACCTCACCCTCTAGCACTGGACATGTGGGCCTTTCATCCCTAAAAGAGAGCTTGAAGGGACTGAATAATGACAATAATAGAGAAAGGTCTTTAGAAGGTGGTTGTATGGCTGTGTCAGGTTTCCAAACATAGTATTTTAAGTCTCCTAGCAGCAGTAGGGAGCCTACTGGAGTTAGAAATCCAGTTGATTTTGATGGATGAATTTCAGTGCTTTCTTCTGAAAAACTTCAGAAATTATAACTGCTATGTCTATTTTTAATTAAACATCTGGAATTAATTATTTTCCTGTTGAGAACAGAAACTGATGGAGTATGTTATTTGACACTCCAGTCTAGTTTATTTTCAGAGTCCCATCTCTGCTAGCACAAGAAGAATCAAACAGTCGACAAGTTCTTTGTTCACATCCCAGGTTCCTTTCAGCAACCTTTACCCACAAACTCTCTTTCCTTGTTCAAGAAATGTGTTTTCTACCTTTTCCTGGCTGTGTTTGGGTCTCTCTTGCTTTACTGCTAGCCAGTTCTTGGTGCCCTGCCAAGCCCAGAGGTCCATACCTTCCCACGAGCTATTGCTCAATCTGGGGACACCTTCAGAACTCAATGGCTGAGCTGTGAATTTTTCAAATTATAAACTTTTCCTCTTTCTCTTCAATTGCTTGAACTGCAGCCAGTGTCAGGTGTTGCCAGTGAATGCTCTCTGAATCTCTGCTTCTCCTGAAGTAGTGGGTGCAGACTCCAGAAAGGCTACACTCCAAAGACCCCTGAGGGGTGGGTTGTGATACAGAGTGAACTTGTGCTGTTGTGTTGTGCACTGAGCCCATGTTCAGTCATGTCTGCATGCTGCCTTAGACCAGGAAGTCTCCTGCTTGGACTGAGCCTCAAAGTGCTTCTGAGAGTCCTATTCTTCCATGTAAGAAAATACTTGCTATGGGGAGCTGCCAGAGCCAGTGAATAGTAGTAGTCAAATAGATGAACAGGGAGCATTTTCCTCTTTCACACCCAGGGTAGGATGGTGATGCCATTGTTGCTAGAGCTTGATGAAGGAAGAATGATTGTTGACAAAATCTAATCCCAGTCATCACACCTTTTACACAGTTTTCCTGCATTCCTAGACAATGATGAAACATGAAAAAGAGAGAAATGTATGGTGATAGATGATATGTGCTTTTTCCCCTCTTTGCCTATTTGCCAGCATTAAGCTAAACTGGGGTTTCATAAATCAGCTTTCCTATAGATGTAGACACGGATCTGGCACAACCAAATTACTGTTTCATAGGAAAAAGAGACAGAAAACTACAGAAATGTTTTTAAAACAATGCATGTAAGAATTTTAAGGTACTAACTGAATTATTATTACTCATAAGGAGTTGATTAGACAGCTTTTCCCCCTTAAAACTTATTTAAAATTGAAATTGTAACTCTCCTCTGAATTATACCCATGACTAATGCAACTGGAAAACCATTAGACAGATTTTAATACAGTTCTCTGTAGTCTTTATATGAAGTTACATTTCCCCAGTCCAAATTCACTGGTAATATATGAGGACTAAAGATATGTTTTATTAAAAATATGATCACCAGAGAAATTCCTTTTCTGCTCGTTTAATTGAAGTCATATAAATGCAATTTTAACATGCTTGCAAAATATTTTGTTAAACATTTTTCTGAATTTCTTGTGGTGGCGTAGTTGTTTGCTGTCTAGGAGATATGTTGTGAAACATAATTAAATGACTACTTTAACAGTTTCTGGGTTTTTTTCTTTAATCAAATATGCCTGATATTAACTTCTTCTTCTTACATTCCTTTCACTTTCCCAAAGCTGAGTATTTTATTCTGACCTTCACGTTTTCAATTCTATAAATCTACTTGGTATAAAATACCTGCATATGCTGTTACACTACAAATGCATTTATTCCTTCATTTTAACGTTTGGTTGAATGCATATTTAGCAAGTACTTAAATCCTCAGTTTTCATACTGTGTTGACATAGCAGAGGGGCGACTGCAAACATAAAAGGTTGCTAATCTGGTGGTAAATTTAGATATACAGCCCTCCATAGCAATTTTGCCCTCTGTCTTGTGGACGGCTACTTCTCTGCAAGCTTTAATTTACCCAGAAAATTCAAGAAAAAATCTGAGCTTTGATTATCTATACAAATCTTAAAAACCTGACAATGCTAGCTCTTGTGTGTTATTGGTTTTTTTTTCAAATCTTTGACATGGTTGACATGATGAAGTGCTGAAATCCTTCCCAAATGAAGTAAGGGGTGTTCTGTCCTTACTGTCATTTTTTTTAAGGTATAAATTTTCAATATGGAGACAGAAGTGTGCCTGCTTCATTTTCTGACTCATCAGCTCTCAGAATAGCCTAAGAGATTTGTTTTCTAATCCAAAGAGCAGGGCAGCAGAGGCAGAATACAGACCCACCTCTCATTAAGATCAAACCATGTCTGATATTTGTAATCCCAGAGAGTGTGGGAGTGGGCCCCACACTGCCTTTTCTGCTCCACAATTTGATGAGATCACAAATACCCTTAAGGAAGAACGTGTTTCTAAAGAGGAGTAAAGTGTGTTTTAAAGGTGGACAGAGTCTTATTCCTTTTGTGGGACTCAGAGAACAAGTTGACAGGACCAGAGCAAGGCACAGGGTGGAGGAGTTCTCTGCTGACTCTGCTTTGCTTTTTTACACAGGCAATTTTGTGTTTCTTTTTCTTCTCCTTTCTTTTTTTTTCTTTTCCCTCCTTTTTTGGGTACACATGAGTTGTAAAGGCTTCATGACACTACACGAACTAGTTCTTCATTTAAAACCCCATGTGCAGACGAGCACATTTGGCAGTACTTCTCATCTGAAGTGCCCCTGAGCTGTGCCTCCAGGTGGCAGGAAGGTGTCCACAGAGAAACCCTCCCTCTGGCACTGTTGCTGCCTGACTTGCAGACCATAAGCACCAGGCTCTGGGCTTGGCTTCCCTCTTTTCTCCCTCACCTCTCCAGTCAAAAGGCTTAATCCATGTTATTTTTAGTTACTAGACTTGCAAATCATTCATAGATTTCCCCTCCAGTCTTGTATACTCAGTCTTGTATACTTCCTTGACATTTCCTTTTGGATATTGCATTACTTTTTAAAAATAAATCTAAAACCTCTCACATTTCCCTTCTCCCTGTTCTGTAAACCTGCCCTTCTGTCATAAGATCATCAGCCTCCCTAAAAACAGGAAAAGAAAACTGCTTGTTTAATCCCAGTGTCTTGCTGCACTGCTGTCAAGGCTGCTGGTGCTCTGCAAATCCAGTCCCTCCCTAGACTGGCTCACCCTGGGCACTGCTGTGCCCCTGTGCCCTCTGTGAAGGGCCTGTCCAAACAGCTGCTCACACTGTGCCAGTGGCAGTCGTGTCCTCTCAACCCCCTAAACATGTTTCTGAGCAAGTGGGCAGCCCCAGGCGAGACTGAGCTGCAGTATCCTGCTTGGCTCATCACTCCACTTTCATTTTCCCCTCCCCAGCCCCAGACCTGACCGTTTTCTGTCTTCTTCCTGCAATGCCTCATCTCTTCTGCTCCACCCTCATCTCTCTTTACTCCAGACTTTTGATACTCAGAGGTTTACTTGCTTCCCCAGTGCTGTTTTTTGCAGTGCTTTGTCCTCAGTGCCACAAAAAGAAACTACCAACAGACAAAAATCAAAGAGATTGCACTGCATTAGACTGATTTAAGAAGGACAGTTTCTGAAGCCAAAAGCTGTTTCCCATGTCTTGTTTGAGCTTCACTAGAGAATTAGAAATATGTTATAATCAAGCTTTAAGTAGTATACTAAAAGGGGTTTTCTCAGCTGTTCTTTGCCTTGTTTTTGGAAGCTTTTAACTTTGAAGCTCTGCAAAGGATGATTTGAGGGTACTGATTGGTGAGAGGATGGACATGACCCAGCAATGTGCACTTGTAGCCCAGAAAGCCAAATATGTCCTGGGCTGCATCCGAAAACATGGCCAGCAGGGTGAGAGAGGGCATTTTGCCTCTCTGGTCTCCCGTTGTGAGTTTCCACCTGTGCTGCATCCAGCTCTGAGAACCCCAGCATAAGAAGAATGTGGACCTGCTGGGATGAGTCCAGAGGAGGGCCATGAAGATGATTGCAAGGACAAACCACCTCTCCTATGAGGAAAGGCTGAGGGAATTGCAATTGTTCAGCCTGGAGAAGTGAAGGCTTAGTGATGATGTGAGTGTAGCCTTTCAGCACCTCAAGGGAACCTACAAGAAAGATCAGGAGAGTCTATTTAGAAGAGCATGTAGTGACAGGGCAAGGGGCAATGGCTTCAAACTTAGATAGAGTAGGTTTGGATTAGATATTTGGAAGGAATCCGAATTCCTTCCAAATGAGGATTGAGGATGAGGTGGTGAGCGTGGTGAGGCACTGGCACAGGTTGCACAGAGAAGTTGCAGATGCCCCATCTCTGCAAGTGTTTACAGCCAGGCTGGATGGAGCTCTGAGCAACCTGACCTAGTGGCAGGGACATTGGAACTAGATGATTTCTAAGGTCTCTTCCAATCCAAACCATTCTATGATTCTGTGATTTTCTCTGTGAAATTATTATTTGGCACTCAACTAAAAAAACAATTTCTTCTTAAATAGATGAGTACACAGGCATTTTTCTGCACAAGTAGTGAGATCAGTTGTCTAAACCGTAGAGGGCTGTGTCTCTAACAAGAGTAAAAGCCAAAGTCCTTCTGGTTTAGAATGGAGATTTCTTCTAGGTCTTCAGAAGAAAACTCTAGACATCTTCAATTAACTGTGCTATTACTATCATCCTATTGATTATAGTTTATTTCCATATGTATATTCTTTGAAAGTAGGCAGGCAAACAGGTTGCTAGCAGCAAGAGCTTTTTCTCTTCCTTGCCCATATCTCAGGATACATAAATCAGGTATTAACAAATCGTACCACTGTTATTGGTGATGAGTTCTTATGTTCTTTAGCAAAATGTGGAGTACTGGTTTTATTTTCATTTTATGGTGCAGCAGAAATTTTGGAAATTCCAGGTATTTTATGAGAAGTGCATGCATGATAGAAATATCCCAACTAATGACACCCAGTAAGTCCCCTATGTCTAATCAGCTCCAAACTTGAAAGAGGTAGGGAGTGTAATAAGAATTTAAAGAATGCCAGCAACATCATTATGTATCTTGATAGTTTTTATATAATACTTATAAATATTTTTGTATAAATATCTTTTAAAGAAATTCCAAGCCACAGGGTAACAATGCAGAAAAGGCCATAGCTTATGTATGTTCAGTGCAGCAGAGGATACTTGAGGATGATATATCTGTATATACCTCTCCCTAGTAGCTCCTAAAGTAAATACATTAGTGACTTAGGGAGTGTTAGAAGTAAGAGAACATAGAGAATAGTTTGGATTGAAAAGCATCATTAAAGGTCCAACTGCCCTGTAATGAGCAGGAACTGCTTCAACTTGATCAGGTTGCTCAGAGCCCAGTCACATCTGACCTTGGATTTCTCCAGGGATGGGGCATCTGCAATCTCTCTGGGCAACCTGTGACAGTGTTTCACTGCCCTCTCTGTAAAAAGCATCTTCCTTAGATCTAATCTGATTTAATTTAAAACCATTGCTCCTTGTCCTTATTGCTACAGGCCCTGCTGAAAAATCTGTCCCCATTTCTTGTTGATTCCTTTAAGTTACTGGAAGGCTCCTCTGAGCTCTTCCTGGAGCCTTCTCTTGTCTCAGTCTTTCCTCAAGGAGAGAAGTTCCACCCATCTGATCATCTTTGTGACCCTCCCCTGGACCCACTTAAAAATGTCCTTGTCTTCCCTGTGCTGAGGACTTCAGAGCTGGATGCAGTACTCCAAGTGTGGTGTGACCAGGGGAAGTAGAGGGGCAGAATGACCTCCCTCAATTGGCAGTGCAATTTATTCTACTTTATGCTCAGATCAAGGCTTTTCCAGGCCATTTATGCAGGGTCTTAAGAAAGCATTACTTTCTTATTTTGCTTTGCTTGTGTGTACAGCTTTTGCTTTCTGTATTAAATTGTCTTATCTCAAAACACAAGTTCTTTAGCTTTTATCCTCCTGATTTTCTCCCTTGTCCCATTGGTGGGGAAGTGAGCAAGTGGTTGTGAGGGGCTTGGCTGCCAGCTGAGGTTGAACCTTGACATCTGTAAATCTACTCACAACCATTTGCAATTTGCTTGTATGCCTCATCTAAGCTGAGCAGCTATTTGATTTGCTTGTGTGTGATCCCAGTGCCTTGGCTTGCAGGGAAAATATCTGTTTTTACAAAGGTGGAATGCTTTTTATGTTTTTGTAAGGAGATCAGCCTTAAAATGACATTGAAGAAGCCTGTTAGCCATCTACAACTGTCTTATTAGAAAATACTTTATCTTTGTGATCCTCCCCATCAGTAAGGATTTATGTTAATAAAGCGGGAAAATAGTTACTGAAGCAAATTTTGTGTTTACAGTACTGATCTCTATTTTGATTTAAAAAAGATGATTCAAGTTCTCCTTCCCGACTTGTAAGCTATATTGAGAGAGAAGTGGGTTTATTTTTTTGCTTTACATGTGACAGGCCATTATGATTTGTCTCTACATGTACCAAGCAATATATTTCAGTTTTGCTGTGTGGGAATGTCTCAGTTCGGTCAAGCATGAGCAAGAAGGTAGGACATAAAATTCAGGTCTTGCTGCTGTTATCTATGAATGTGAGCAATATATGATGATTTAAAAGAAACAGAAAATAGAGTCAGTAAGACCTGTACATTGGTATGACTGAAGTGTTTGTGGTACCCAAAGAGAAGGAAATGGTAACAGCCACTCCAACACAGAGGGAATGTAATAGAGCAGGTGTCCTGCTGTGCTTGCTGCAGATGTGTCCTTAGTCATAGATCGACCATATCGATGTTTTTATTTCACTCTTTAACCTGTGAGCCCACATGCCCCATAGTATGTTTTATGCTTGAGATAAACTATAAGAATATAGAAGCTGATCACAAAAATGCACCTTTGTGGTAAACTACGATTTTATTTCAATTAAGGGCAAGGTAGAAGGGAGAAGAAAAAGATAATATATTTTTCTAAAATACTGGAGATTTGGAAATTCATCTGTAGGTTTTTTTCTTCTGATAGCCTCTTTATTTTTAGTACTAAAAATAAGTAATTTATTCAGATAACAAGGAAAGAGGCACAATTTTATTTGTGTAACAGTTTTCCTTCATTTTAAAATTGCCTACCCATCCTTCTACATTGCACCCATCATAAAACTTAGTTTTCTAGCCCAATTGCTGTTTTATTGTGTCTTTTCAATACATATTTGGGCTGCGACCTGAAAGACTTCTGATATTGCAAAGATGATACCTTGCTTAGCAACCAGTAGTTTTTAAGAAGCAAACCAAAGGAGTTAAACTTAACTTTAAAAAACTTTTGTTTTGTAACTTGAATACAATACTTCATTTTTTTTCTAATAAAAACATGCATTGAGAATATTCTTAGCAATTTTACTTTTGAATACTGGATTTGTTTGCTGTTCTTTGGTCAGATTAGCTCTGTTTTTAATAAAAGGTAGATAAATACTTATCACTTTCAGATTAAGATAATGAGGAAATTAAATTTTTCTCTGTAGACTTTGTTTGTATTTAAAATAACTGCCTCCATAGCTTATATATTTTTATTTTTTTAAAGTTGCCCTTTTAATTTCAGTAGAACACACAACTGAATTTGCTGACAGGAATCCATGAGATGGGAAGAGCTGATACACCACATCCTGGACTGGAAAGTCCAAAGCTCAGCAGGGCTTTTTTATTTCCTCAGCTTCAATGGACAATGATGGGCAGGGAGGGGGGCATAAGAGCCTCAAATGTCTTTTGCACAAGTGAGCTGAGATCATCTCAAGCTCCTGGAGAGCAGGAGCTGAGGTTACAGCCCATCTGAGCCAGCCACGAGGACCCCCTGAGCACTGGCCCAAGTCCCCCTTAGGGCAGCAGTGGCAGACTAAAGCAGCTTGATGGTTTTTTGCATGGGAGGAGCCAGAAGATGCTGCTTCCCTGTCTTAAGCATTTCCTACCAAAGCTCCTCTGACAGGCTTGGTGTGGTGGGCTGGAGATTGGACTTCACTTTGTGTTTTGTGATATGACAAAAAAAACCTCTTTTTTATTCCACTTAAACTGCAGTGCTGCTGGAATGATACTGCAGCACTGGCCTCTATGTTTTATACCAGCCCTTTTCCTTTTTCACAGCCACCTCTTCTAACCAAGCTACTGACACATTTGGGGTTATTTTGGGCTTAAATCTTTCTGACTTCAAACCAATAGCTATTTTATTATCTCAGTTTTACCTCATAAGACATCTGACTAATTTGAAAAGCAAAGGAGGCTAATCCTTTACTGTTGTAATTTAGGAGAGCAGAGAATCCACTGGGAGGTGTGCAGAAGGTTGTCTTTAAAGTAATGAAGTCTGACAACCTTTCTGTTTACAGTCAACAGATCAACATTCAGAAAAATACACCTTTAAACTTGTTTGCACTTCTTTATGAAATATTGGAAAATCCAGGGTCTTTTATTCAGATGTGGGGTATTCCTTCTCTATTCTGCCTTCAGTTCTGAGGATTGCTAGCATGTAGTTTTGAGAAAGAAATCTTCAGATCATATTCATTGTGTCAAAAGAAAAAAAATTAATGAAGGTCAAGTCTATTGGCAGTCTTCATCCATTTCAGTTAGGAAATGAAATAAGTTTTGACGGTGATACTAATATTATTTCTCCTCAGCACAAACGTGTATGTGGTACTTTATGCTTTATCACTTGTGATAATCTCCTCATGCTTTTTCTTTATTTTTTCTCTAACATAATTAGCATTCTACTGCACAGAGAACAGTTTCTTCTTTATCTGTTTGCTCTTCCATGCTCTCAAGTTTCTCTCAATGCATTAATTTATGAATAGAAACAACCAAATAAATAGAGGGAAGCAACTTCTATCTGATCAGTTTTGCCATGGCAAAAATGATTTCAAAATTTATCTGAGAGCTTATCTTTCTGATTGAGCTACCATAGCAAAATAGAAAATGGCTTCGTGTTTGCCTTGTTTCAGAAAGTCGTGCATACATTTAGCAGCTGACTCTTTCAGATTCCAAAGTACAGATTGCTGCTTTTCATTTCTCTGATAAAAAGCAAAATAATATCACATAGCCTCTCAGTTCATGAAATGGATAAACATTTCTCATAAAAATCTGGCAGCTCACTTTCAATTAATTGTAATAAATTAACCATGACAAAGCAATGAAAATTTGATTTGGATCTGCTGCGAGTGGATGTGTATTACTTATGGCAGACCACCACAATGACAGAAGCACATGTTTCAGGAATCTATCAAGGTAGTCACTTTCTGGTGTGGTTTTCAGACACTTTCAGTATGTCCCTGAAATTTGCTTCTTTTGTGCTACTGCAACTGGTAGCAGCACCTCAACTGCCCACTTTTTCCTCATGTGGGCTCTCTCCCCACACCCCAGTCTTTCTCCCTAAACAAGAAAAAAGTATTCTAGACAGAAAAACCTACACTTGATATAATTTGTGTTTGGTTTGTGGAAATACAGGAGTTTCATCCATTGGAGGCTGGAGACCAATGCAAAAAATGCTCAAAATATATTAGTATTTAACATTAAAAACAATATTAAAACCTGTGTTTTAGGACTTCGTCCGAAAAGGACACTACGCTTGGTGCTATGGACAGGAGAAGAGCAAGGAGGAGTAGGTGCTGAGCAGTACTATCATTTGCACAAGGTAAATATGTCTTTTCACCATTTTCTTGAAAGCACTTTTCTCCCCAGTTTTATGACTTGAATATTATTTTTGTCAAGATGTTCAGCTTAATATCTAACCAAAGCCAGGATTCCAGTTCGGCCTGAAAGTGTATTTTCTGCATTTAATCATAAATGTAAACCTAATTTTACATTTAACAGTAAGCGATGCAAGCACACGTGTGCATGTTCCGCTTGACCTAAGATAGTCTGCCAGAAAAGTGTTCTGAAACAGATATTTCATGATACCTGCCATAGCTTTCAAACATAGCTAACCTTCTGAGAATGAATAATGAATGTTCCACATATGTTTGCAATGTAAATAAATTTTGTTTGCCTTATATATTTCTGCTTCATTGCATTTTCCCATAATATTTTACAATGTAAAACATAAAATAATATAAAGAAAAATATTTGCTATCTTATCTTGATAGAGTGTAGTGTATAATTTACTTTGCCAATTATTAGTTTTGTGGGATCTGGAACATCCTAAAATGTTGATGTCTAGTGATGCAAAGAACACACAAACTCTATGAGTTATGACTATGAAGATAAAAATATAACATCTATTTCTCCTGCTAACAACTGCCATTTCAAAATACATCATGAGATAAAGGGCAGTTGCCAAAACTATTTTGGAGAGAAGTATTTGGAATATGTGTCTGTTCGGGCTTTTTTCCACAGAAAAAATATGCTGTACCTGTATAACTATTCTAAAGTAATCTTTTATTCTTTTCCCTGATTAAGTAGAATAACTCTTAACAATGGTTAATACATCCAAGGCAGAGACATGGTGAATACAAATGTGCCTACAAAGTTACCTGCTCTATAACAGCATGAAAGCAGATTTACAAGCAATCCTTAAGAGCATTTTTTAATGTTAAGCAACCTATAAGAACAAACAAATGGAAACCTCACTTTGAATCAAATTCATTGTGATGAACCAAATTAGATTAACTTGCATCTGAAATGGAGTTGTCAGAGATAGGTTTCGAGCAGTTCGAGTTTTCTGACTAATTGATGAACAATCAAATATTTCCCACTAACTAGTTTTATATTGCTAAGAAGTATATTTAACTACCCATATATAATGTTGTACTTCCTTGTATCTCCAAAGGATAGGGATAACTCAGCTCTGTCATTTATTTGGTACCAAAGAGGTACCCAAGAGCTTGCTGTCTCAGCTTCAGGGAGGTGACAAGTTGCAGTTTAGTATAGGTTAAGGACTCTGGATTTACCACTCTGATATTCAGCAGGATTAAGCTGGAATAAAATATTCTGGAATAAGTAGCACATGAAAGAGTTGCTTCTTATGTACAGAACTGCATTTTGAAGGAGCTGGAATGGAGGAGCTGGATGCTCTGTGCCTAATGCACACCACTCATCAGAAATGGATCTGAAGATTTACCTCTGTACATGTCCATTTTGGACAGTAAGATCCATCCTATGGTGGTGATGTCAGCAACACATGAAATTGTCTCATGCATGCCTCATCTTTTTCCAAAATTGCTTTGTTTGTTGTCTCAAAGATTTCTATTTGGAAATAATACCAAAAAGTAGACCTAAGAGTCAAATAGGGAAATATAAAGAAGACTGGGTGTTGTTTGCAAGATATTTGGTTACTTTGCTTTTAAAAAAGTTGAGACTAAGATGTGTCTCAATTCTTGCTCTGCTGGTGAGATTCCATCTGGATGTTGTGCTCTGGAAAGAAAGCCCTGTCTGATTTAACAGTTTGTAATTTACATGGAGAATTTAAGCAGAAATGGCATCCGTCTGTTGTTTGTTGTTCTTGTTTCCCCCCTGCCATATGATCTGGCATAATTATAAATCGATTTGACTATAGGACGTTGCATTACTCATAATAATGAAATAAAGTTGATTAATACTGCACATTAAATTTAGCATGAAAAATAACTTAACCTTTTAATGATTTACTGGCTCAAATTTCTGGCAATTAGGATAGTGTGGCACACACATTGCTTGCTGATGGTAATGAGTACAAGTTAAATAAGAGTGGTATTTAAAGATGCCTTGTAAAATGAAAGACAGCCTGTATGACTCATCTACGTAGCAGGACTTATGAGTTTAGTTTGCTACAAACAAGTAGAAATATGAATGCAGTAATTCAGCACAGACAGACATGGATTTCCTTGACATTGTAAATTACCTCCTCATGTCAGTGGAAATGTGGCAAGGGAGAAGAAATGAAGACAATATAGTGCTGGGCAAGTACAGATGCTCTTATTTTTGTCATTTATTTATTATTTCTTTCAATTTAAGTTCAGGTCCTTCTTCCTCATCCATCATTGTAGGCTGTCACTGCTAGAAAGTGGATAAGTTACTGCAGAAATAACTGAGATAGCAGTGTAGTGGTTTTACTATGGTGCCAATAATTAACACGTATCCCTGTGTAATAGCATTATTTATAACACTCAAGTTTTTCTCTAGATCCCAGTATTACCATTTCTGATTATTAAAGCTAGTGATAGGGCATATTAGCTGTTCAGAGCTTTATGAGAATCTAAGAGCTGCCATATTTGTTGATCAAAAGCTCTAGTGCTCTAGACAGTCTAGTGCTATCTCCTGTTTCTGATAGCATCCAGTAATGTGTGCTTAGGAAAAGCATATTTGTCCAACTGCAGTCAGGTGAAGCTCAAACACATACATTACTCACACAACCATGATTTTGGTTTATCAAATATTTTTCTGGAGAGCCTCACAGGGTCCTCATCCTTTGTTTTCTTTGCATGATTTTTCTAAGCCATTTCCAAGAGCTGAAAGCCATGTATATGTATATGTATATGTATATGTATATGTATATGTATATGTATATGTATATGTATAAAGTATATTCTAGCAGTTTCAGTGCCTCCATTAGTGCAAGGGTACCTGCCACCCACCAGGACATTGCAGAGTACCTGCTCAGTTTTGACCATGGGGTAGAAGCCTCTCAGGAGAATTACCAGCACCTCTGCTTCCAAAGGAGATACCTGTTGAAGTGCTCACTGCCTTTAGCTGTCAGCCAATAATTAGATTTAATCCCAAACTAGAAAAGGAGTTGATTTTCCTTACCATTAAAGATCCTTGATAAAGGATCTTGAGATCTTGATAAAGAGTAGTGAAGTTAAAGGATTTAAGTGCAAATCAGACTGCAGAGCTTGGAGTTTGACACTACATCTGAAGTCTTCTTCCAGTGCTTAGTGTCGTGCAACCCAATTACTGAGTAGGGCTCTTATGTACAGACAATGCAGTAAATAACTTCAGAATCGTGAAACTCTGCAACACTACTTTCTTATGAAGAACTAGAGGAACATAATTCTAGAAGTCCTCATGGTGCCACTCTTAAGTACAGATTCTGCTACAACCTCTACCAATGATATCTGAGTGCCCTCAGCCAAGATTAAGTTTTTTGTATGTTTACTCTTATGCTGTCTTCATGAAGGGAGAAAGAAATAAATGTAATGAAGTATCTGTCCTCCTTTTCATTGCTTTGGACTAGATTCTGTGAAAGGTCTGTGTACCATGAAACAAGGTTACAGTTATTTACCCAGCTGAATTAAGGGACTATGAATGACTGATAATATTTATTTTGGAATAGAAGCATTGCGTGCAATCTCTTGGGAAATCAAATCCATTTTGTAATGAGAAGACTACGACATCCTAGGCCACATTCAAATTTACTTTAGTAACTTGGTTGTGGTCACTGGAAACATTAATATGTTATGAATTCAGTTCAAAATCCAATACAGAATATTTCTGTATATTTCTCAATATTTCTGCATGTTAGTATTCTTATCTTAATGATATTTACAGTATTTACCTCAATTTCTAGTGCAAATACCATACAGTATTTTAACTTTTTAGTAAAGGTTTAACTAGGTAAAAAAAATCAATCACCAGTGTTTACTACAGTTTCTTTTTGTATTTATTACCAAGATCAGATATTTGATTGAGCTGTGTCTGCATGAAAACAGGACTTTCTGAAATGCTGGCATTTCTTTCATGCTAGTTTAAGTACTCTTTGTTGATGCTCACATAAGATTTCTACTGTGATTTGCTAGTGAGTTGCTTTGTCTAAGAAGCAAATATCAAAAAATATCTTGTCACTTTCAGGTGAAATGATTATTCTCCAGAAAATATTGTCTCCTCAAAACCATAGTTTTCAGAAGACTTTATATCCTGAGGTATCAAATACTCTGGTGAAATGTAAGACATGAATTTTTGTCTGATTTGAACCAAACATATAAAGGACTTTAATGGAGATTCTTTTATCCCAGCAAAATGTGTTGACCATTAGCCTTTTGACTTTCCTCAGGCAATACTCTCTGTAATCAAAAATTACATAAAATTACTGCTGCCTTTTTAGATCACTGATGTCCTGTTGATTCCTTTCATTGCAAAGGGAAAAGAATGCACAAAGAGTGAAATGTCCATTTGCAAAACTACAGAAAGAAAGTAATCCCACTGTGTTCTTCAGTATCACAACAGGAAGTAGCACCACTGATTGTATTAAGCACAGTGAAGATAGCATAATTACAGAATTATCTTTTACACCAGTTCTAGGTCCATAGGAATGCCAAATTCTTAGTATTTAGGAATAAGCTTCCTTGTGAAAGCTGCGGAGAAATACAGATGTTGCTAAAACACAAACCCGAGTTTATTCCTTACACTGCCTAAAGGATGGAAGACCCCAATCAGTCATGACAGCATGTCTCCTGGATATCTAATCTTCATTCCATGTAGATAAAATTCACACACATCTAGTGTTAGAAAAGCTTTTCTCTGTGCATCTTTCCTCTCTTTCTCTCAAGCAAATAGCAGAGCTGCCAGTTGAATCTGTTAGAGACATCTTCTGAGGATCACTGCTTCCAGTGCATGCTTCAGGAAGATTCACCCATCCACAGGTCTTTGGTCCATTGGGATGTTCAATTGTAAGAAAGTTGGCTTTCTTCTATTGAAACTCCCTGCAGCTATGAAAGATGTAGAAAAATATGTATGTGTTTTGATAATTTCTAAGGTGTTGCAAATTTGTTTTCACTTGCCTTTTGTTGAAAGTTTCAGAAATACTCATCAGCTTCCTGAAAGAGTAAACATCATCTTTGTTTGAAAGATGTAAACCACAGTTTTTAATTTTGGCGTTGCTGCCTATTTTCTAGTGAAAACCTAAATCCTGTCAAAAGAGGACAGTGGTACGATGGTCATTCAAAGCCATAGACATTGTTTTGATACCTTTGTATTTGAGCAGTAAAAGGTCTTAAGTTATGGAACGTTTTCCAGGAAGAGCACTTCTCTTTGATATGCCCCTTTGTCAAAGAAAAAGCGTCCCAAGACAAGACTTCAGGCACACCTTACTTAGCCTGCTGCCATGTTCAGAGCTGTCTGCTTTTTCTTGTCTGTCATCCCAGGGAACTTACAATGCTGAATGGTCATCACGGTGAGTGCTGGCAAATCATCATAGAGGAAACAGTCGTGGTATTGTACAAGGCAAGACATGGCAGTATTATGTTTTTTGCTGACTGAAGTGCTAATAATTACATGACCAAATTGCTCCAGGGCTGTTGAAGTTACTGGGACTTTTGTCATTGGCTTCTCAGAGGTCAGAACTTGTAACTGTCCTACACAACAAACCTCTAAACCTGTAGACTTTTTTACATACTGCTTTCCCATAAAATGTGACAGAAGAATATTTTATCTTGTAACAAAAGGATTAGCCTTTTTCATACCTTGTCATGTAGCAAAAATTGTGCTCATCTTCAGCTTTACATTAGCTTTCTCCCCTAAAATGATGGGATAATTTGCAAAATTGAATAACTCACAGTGTTCCCGATTTTCCCTGTCTTCATTCAAAAAGTGTATAAATGGTATGATCACGCTTGTGGCTGGTGGTTATTATGCCTTAATGCTGGCACATCTCTGCTTCCTAACAGCTGTTGTGGTGTTTTTTCTCTAGTTTCCATTTATGCTGTTTTGCTTCATTAAATTACCTTCATACTAAAGAGCAACTCAAAATTACACTACATCATGTTTATATATTATTGAATACTTAGAGGATGTTATTTATTTTACTTTTTTTTTCTTTTCTAGCTGTCACATGCACTTAGGTGTTTCCAGTGTTTTTTCTTGTCTTTCCTGTAGTCTTTGTTACCAGCCTAACAAAGCTGTATGCTGATTTAATGGTGTTTTAGTACTACAAGTGAGATGACCATCACTTTCCCATGAGTTCTACAACATTGTTGCCATGCTATGTTTGTTTCCCAACTGTTCTAGGACAAATACTGGAATACAAGTGTTGTTGTTTCTTAAAGTTAAGTGCAAATCAATAACAGAAAGCTGAAAACACAATATCAGATTATCTGTTGTCCTTTATCACTGGAACAAATGAACCATTAGTCTAGGAAGTGCTTTGTCATTACAGACTTTAGTGTTTTTCCTGTAAAGTGGTGATTCTTCTCAGTGGAACGTAAAAGAAAACCAGTAAATGAGCTGCTGGACAAGTAATACTCTATTTTAAAATAAACAGCCCCAGAGTACTGAAGGCTTTTAGGATAGCTGTTCCCTGCATTAAACTTTCAGGTATGTCCCTGCTTTAGCTGGATAAGAGGGATTGCCATCAATGACTCAATGGATTAGTCATGAGATGTTGCAGTCTAGTTTAACATCTGTTAAGAATTAACAATTGGAATTTTGACTGAATAAGTAGCTACTGTAAGGTATACCTGCTTGGGATTGTCAGTGTCTATCCTAGAAGGAAGATGTTTCCTACCAACAGAAGTACCAGTCATATATATTACAAGGGTTTGTTTCCTCGGTGCTGGGCAATAGGACAAGAGGCAATGAGCATAAACTGATGCACAGGAAACTCTACCTGAACATGGGGAAGAACTTCTTTACTTGTGTGGGTGCACTTGAGCAGGTTGCCCAGAGATGCTGTGGAGTCTCCCTCACTGGAGATACTCAAGAACCATCTGGACACAATCCTGTCCATGTGCTCTGTGATGGCCCTGCTTGAGCAGGGACGTTGGACTAGAAGATCCACTGTGTTCCCTTCCAACCTTATCCATTCTGTGATTCTGTGATTTCATGTTACCAAGCTTTTACCTTAGAGATGACAAGTACTTATATTTTTAGTTTTGCTTAACAGAAACAAAAAGTAGATTCTTTATAGAGAAAACAAAATAAAAGGAATTAGAATTAAAAAATTAAAAATAGGAGAAGTATTGGATTGTGCCTAATTGTGTATTCAATGAAAATAGCAAGCTACAGAAAGCAAATTTTCCCATGCAGAATTTATTGTAATGTTTCATTTAAAAGTTCAATTGAAGAGCTAAAGATGACATAATAAAGAGAGGTGACCTCCTCTGTGACCAAGTCATAAGAAGGCAAAGGATAAAAGTCTATTTTGGTGTTCAGAGAATTAGGCAGCAGGTTACACAAAGAAGTTTTAATTTTCTGGGACATACCAAGAGAAATGGCACAATATCAAGATGCAGCAGATGAGATTACTTTCTGAAAATAATTACATACTGAGTTTAAAATGCTTATTTAAATGGTACATTCACTAGGAGAATGACTGAAGGAAACAGCTGAGCCTGCAGTTATTTTTTTAAATCTTTCTGGTTTGTTTGTTCCTTTGAATTAGTCAAGGCAAATGTATGGTTTCACCTCACTTTGTTAGTGGCAGTTTTTCCTGCATCATAGATGGCAAATGATGACAAGGCATCTTCACTACTTTTAAGCAGCATATTTTAAGCATGTTTTCCAGCATGTGTTTCTCTCTGTGTAAGTAAAAATGCCAATGCAGATTTACAAAAATGGGAACAAGGGAACCAATCTAACTTTTTTTAAGACTGCAACTTTCAAATTTGAGGGTGAGTAGTTTTATAAGTAATCCTATCTTATAGTGGACCAAATAGGGAAAAAGCTTTCTCAAGGACATATGGTACTCCAAGTAGCTGTGACCTGTTTATTTTTTGTTCCCCAGTGAACTCAGTTTCTCTCCCTAGGGTGTCCTGTTTTCATGCCTCTCCAGCACAAAATAACTGAATAGCTTTCCTACAGAACAACAATATGGTGTAATGTATTGTGGGTGGTTTGTTTACTCAGTTTCATATTAAAAACACATGCAAACATTTATGTGAGAAAACACAACTGAAGGGCATAGCAATTTTGCAATAGTAGCGGAATTCTTAACTTAGGGATTCTGTTGTTTTGAGTGATAAGTGAGATTTCTTTTAGGTGTCCATGTTGTTCCCATGCTCACACTTCTCCTCACTTCACTGCCCTGAATAGTCCCTTCCCCTGGCCTTATTGCTTCTTCTCATTTCAGCTGCTCTAAAAATGGACAGAAGTCCTGCTTTGGAAACTCAACCAAAGAGGCTGAATACCATAGCATCATATATTTATGTAGGGCTCACTATACTTAAGTTAGCTTTCTTTGGCAATTCAGCAGCACACTGAAATGTGTGTTGTCTTTACTAAGTCCTCCTCCTCGGGCATATGATAAAAAAGATTTACATTTTTTACATTTTACATTTCTTTCTATTGTGTCTGTGACATTGGAGCATCACTGGTCCCTTTTAGCCTGCAGTGTGCTTTCCTTGGCCTGCTTCTCTCTCACTATATTCAGACAGTCTATGAATCATGATTCATGTTGAGGCTCATGACCTCAGGACAGCATTTGATGGTAGGCCTAGACACCATATGTAGCCTAATTACATTTAGTCTTTTGCAAACTGAAGATGCTTTTCACTGTCTAAAAATGGTAATTGCCAGTGAGGTGATAAGATTGGTTATTTGCACATTGATTTCCAGTAGTTAAATGGATGGATAAATTGGTTATCTTAAGGTATTGTAACACTTACAGTTTCTTTATCATGCAAAGATTTTATATTATTTTTTTTAACTACCGGATATCTTTTGAAGTGAAAAGTAAATAGCTCTGCTCTGTTAGAATTGTTTCACTCAAAAGAAAAAAGTTTTGTGAAAGTGTTAAACCATTCTTGGCAAATTCTATAAAGGACATCTGAAAACTTACGTGAATTATTCACAGCCACCTGTAATACATATTTGGGTTTATTTACAGAAAAATGTAAAATAATTGTTTACTGAATTGTAGGCTTATATAGGCTGGTAATGACATGGATCTGTTAGTTGCTGCTATCACATATCCCTTGTAATGATTTTCTTGTAATAAATAACCCATGGCAGTCATAAAATTCAGGCATGAGATCTGGGCATAGGAGTAAAACCTGCAGTAAGTTCTCTTAGTCACATTCAAGATGGCCTGAAAGTATAACTTTTTTCTGCCTGACATGACCACAAACTGTTTTTAAAAAGTTATGTGCCTCTCCAAAAAAATGAGACCTTCATTCATGTGAAATCCCTATGTATTTCATTCCAATTAGACCTTTGAAACTGAGCAATCTAAGCAAATATGGTAAGTAAATAAATTTCTAATTTTTGTTCTTTTAGCTTAAAAGATTCTTCCGAGTACATACTAAAAGCAAATGGTATCATGCTACTTGTACACAAAATCTTACCTTTCATGTTTCTTGTGAGGATTTAACTTGGAAACACAAATTTTCCTTAAAAAATATATTATTCCTTCAGGTCTGGGGGAAAACCTTGGCATTTCAATCCTCCAATAGGTATCAGAATTGAATATATGGTATACTGAAAATAATGTGCTTCTGAACAGACAGCAGCTGGCTTTTAAATAGACTCAGTCTATGAAGACTCTGGATGCTCTAATTTTAAAGCCACAGGACTGCATAACCTCTCCACTGCAACAGAATTTCAGAGTCTCAGGTCTGAGAAGAAAGGGAGAACTGCAAATGAGAACTGCAATATGGTGGTGATGGCTTATCTTTCTAGGTGGCACTTTAGAAGTCTGAAAGCAAGTATTTGGGGACAGCAGACCAGTCATGTTGTGGGTACTACAGAATATTGGTGCCTCAGAACATAACTTAAACTGTTTCAGACATTTTCATACAGAAAGATAAGTCCATTTATGCTTATGTACACATTTTCACAGGAAGCATTTCTCTGCTTCTGAAAAAAATTTGTTGTGGTATGCTCACAATGACACCTAGAATCCAGTATATGATGCCAGCTAAAATAAGAACCACAGCACAATATCTTCTTTTCTTACATGTCTAGGAAAATATCTCCAACTTTGATATCGTTATGGAGTCTGATGAGGGTACCTTCAAGCCATCTGGACTGGGTTTTACTGGCAGTGCTGCAGCCCGGGACATCGTGAAAGAGATCATGACTGTGCTGCAGCCCATCAATGCTACGGGTGTTTATGACACTGCAGATGGAACAGACATCTCCTACTGGATGA
>VZTT01039610.1:4040-23374 GCA_013400855.1 Buphagus erythrorhynchus | reverse complement strand
GTTCTGATACCTGGCATCAAAAACAATGCCTTCAATTACAGTGTGAGATAGAAAAGTTGAACATTTACCCCATAAATTAACCGTGGCTGTATTATATATATTACATCATATGTGCAACATTCTCTAAGAATTTACAGGAACCTTGAAAGACCTTGTGGTTTTTAAACCAAAATTTCATATAACTATTACTTTATGCAAATTGAAGTATAGAAAAGTGCATTGTTTATTGAACTTCAGAGTTCCTGCTCAGTAGGGAATTCCAGAAAAATGAGAAATTTCTTCCTGCAAACAGAGCAGGTCGACAGCTCGCTCAGTCATGACATTCCCACCTACAGATCACATCAGCTGGTTTCTTGGCAGGTGTTCAGGTCCAGGCCAACAAAACAGCCACTGCAGCTCCTGTTTGCTTCTATGGAACCAAACTTTTCCAATAAATGTTTCCATTTCCTCAAATCGCATTTTTTCCCTGAAAAAAATACCTCAGTGGAAAATTTTGATGAAGCATAATGATAAAAAAAAGATGACAAAAAGTATATGATCTGTAAATATTTGAGTGTGCATATTGGAGAGCGAGGATGACAGCAGAAGGCAGGAATGATAAGACCAAAGCCAGGATTTGAACAAAACAGTTAAATCACATTTCTCAAAAGAAGAAAACATTAATTTGATCTAGGATTTCTCTTACAGAGTAATGAATGACATTCACACTTTTGACTGAACAAATTAAGACCAAGATAATAACTCAAATATAGGAGAAAAAGTAAACTGTTGCAATTTGAATGTTGAAAGAATCAATACAACTTACAGCCATAAAATTCCTCTTAATTTCTTCATCTTATTGATACCATCATCATCTCTAGAGACGATGTTTGTTAAAAGAACAAATAATTCAAGTAAAATTAAATGCCTGGTGGGAGAGGTTAAAAAAGAGGCAGCCAGACTCTTCCCAAGATAATCCAGCAAATAAACCAGATGTGATGTGCACAATTTGGATTACAAAAAATTCAATTTAAATATAAGAATAAACATTTCTCTTTTCTCATTGAGAATGGTCAAGACTGGAAGAGGTTGCTCAAAGATCCTTGACAGAGGAGCATTCTACAGTAAGGAAAAATGAAACAGTTTAAGGAGGATATTTTAAAAGATCACCAAAAGACCAGAAGCACTCACTTGTCCCTTAAGTCCCAATCAATAGACTGTGCACCACAGTAGAGTAACACCTGTACACACTTCACACTGAATCCTGAATAAACAGCCAAAATCATTTGTTCCACTGACCTCAGACATGTTCTCTTCCCTACACCTTATCTCAGTGTTAATATTGATTTTATAGTTAATATAAATGCAGTAATTCAAGAATTCTAAAAATTATCATATTTTTATTCCTAAGACTTCACGATTTTTCTTTTTCCTAAAGGAACAATACTTAGTTGTTCAGGCTGTACCTTGGAATGACAAACTCTTATGCAAATCCTGCCTGCATTCCAAAAGAATCTTATCTGGTAGACACCACTAAAAAAGCATAAATGAAAAATGCAACAAAGAGGTAATTTATAATCCATTTCTAATGAATTGGAAGGAAGTTAATCACAGTAAAATAACCACATAATTTTCATTTTGTATTTTTTAACTATATCATGGCTACACAGAAAAGTTTGTCTCTCAGAAATGAGTTTTCTGCCTTAATTCTTATATAAATCTAAACTGTTCCTGAAGAATTGCCAAAGAAATGCTATTCACAAACCACATGAACAGTCATTCTCTATTTTCTTGGAACAAGATCATCAATCTCTTTTTCTCCCCTAGACTGTATCCATGCCTTGGTATTAAAATTAACTTTATGTAAGCTAACAGAACTCTAACATTTATTAGGATTTTTTTCTCTGTACTTCTACCTGAAATTTCTAAAAGTTTAGTCAGATCAGCACGTCATTAAAGAAATTCTCAATTTCTTTTTTCCCAAGGAAAATACAAGTCTCACAAAATGTAATCTGGCAATAACTCATCCACCACAAGCTTGTTTTTTGCATTCTTCATGTACCACCTGGTTTAGGAGTGTCTAATACCTCCTCTTCCTTTCCACAAACTGTTATCTCCTTTAGTATGGTTAACAGATCAAGAACATTTTATGTGTTATATCAAAATTAAAAATTAATTACATTTCTACTTGATCCAGTAATCCTCCCATTTGACCAGGTCTGACAGACTGGAAAGCAGTCTTAACTCTTCCTCCTGAAGCCTAATTTATTAATTCTTAGTTTGCTGTGGGACTATATCCTCTCTGAATAAGAACCTGAATAAGTTACAAGAGAGGAACATTTTAACTTATGTTCCCAACAGGACCAAGTTCAAGGTCAAGACAATACTGCACCACATTGTCTGTCAGGAAGTCAACCTAACTAAGAGTCATATTGCTGTCACTATTTCTTCATTATTTGCAGTTTTCCAACAGTTTCTAGGTTTAGTTAAAGGTATTAATTTAGGTGACCTTACTTGGACTTCATTTTCAAATCAACTGGAATATAATATTGAAACAAGGAATGAAAAATACGACACTTCTACATAAGGAACCAATCTCTTGATGAATTGGGGCCACTTCATGGAAAGGAACTCTGAATAGGCTTTTCTCAAGACTACATGCAAAAAGTATAGTGCACCTCACCTCACTAGTTCTCACACTTTTGAGATCTGCAAATCAGAATAAGAGAGCACGTTGTGCAGAAGATGTAATTGAAAGTCACAGAACAATAAAACTACAGAAATTGCTGGTACAATCTACAAATAGCTACTTAATAGAATAGTTAGAAAATACTTTTATATTCCCAGTGCTATTCAAATTATACTACAATAGCCAACCAAAAATAGGCATTAAAAGAATAACAATAAACCAACTGGTGAAAGATTTTATCTTGTTCATAATAAAGTAGGAAAAGTTTTTACTCTCTTTTGCTTTGTTAACACTAGCTTTTGATGAGACCAATAAAAATACCAGAAGATATACACAGACTCAACATCAATGCCAATTAATTGGTAAAAAGAATCAAAACAATTACCCTTTCTTAATAAAGTTTTAAGAGTGGAAGTAACATTCATAAAACTCAAATGAGTTGAACTAAATTTGACTATATATAAAATGGTCTGTGTACTTCATGGTTACTACTACATCAGCTTGCCTGCTTCATTTCCATCACCAGTCTCAAAGGAAACAAACCTCAAAGCCCAGCCATCCTTCCACTGTCTTGGGACCAGCACCAACAGTTCAATTACAAGGCCAAATTCAACCAATTTTGGTGATACTACCAAAAACTAAGTCCCAGCAATGGTCACATATACACCTTGCAGGAAACTCCCTTTCTCCTTAATCCCAGGGATCTAGTATTTTGGAATTTACTTTAACTCCCTACCTAGTCATGTTTATCAAAGCTATAAGTACCTACTCTAAAAACCTCACAACTCATTTCCCCCAGTCTCTTTATAAGCCTATTTCTTATATAAATTATTTCAAAGTACATTGATATTTTCAGTTATCAAGGTGCCAGAAACTCCATACAATTTCTGAGATGCAGTAGAACTACTTGCTAACAGCACCTTTCCAGTAACCAGCCTGAACACTATTTAACAGTTTAGTTGGTCTAAAAGAAAGAGCTCTTTTATGCTCTCTCCTCTAAAAATGCATTAAAAGTCTTCAGGATTTGTTATAACTATACATCAGTGGGAGTCCTCAGATCTTTTTTTCTTCAGAATAAAGAAGAATAGTACTTCAGTTTTAACCAAAGAAGCTTTCTGAGGGAAATGGGCACAGTAACTTACTTCATTCTCCACACAGTCCGTCACACAGCTGTAATTTACATTGCACCACAACCAGGCAATGCTGTCTCTGCATTCTCACTCCAGTCTAGCACTAGGCTCTGAAATCTCAGGAGCTTAAGTCAAAAACTTAATGTAATTTCTTCTCTGTGGATATTTTTTTCCTATCAGCCATAAAGGAAACATTACACAATCACTGGTACAGAGATGAAAACACAGCTCAAAGCTGCCATCTCTAGGTGATGATTATGTTCGACTGCTCTTCACTAAATTATTTTTTCTGGTTTTTTTTCAAAAGACTGAAGATCTAAAAGGAAAAATACCAGAATTCTATCCTAACAAGTTAAGGTAAGAACTTACTCCAGAAAGGTGTACTTTTTCCCCTTGAAATTTCTTTGACTTGAATGATCAGCTCCTTTTGGCCCAGGTAACTTCTGATATTTGACATAATCACTAGTAAAAGCAGTATAGTTGTTAATTATTTCACATAGGTTCATTATTAGCGAATCTTAATTGCTGATTAACATATGTCTTCATATGTTAATTAATCAACAACATTCACAGCTTCTTCACTATACCTTTGCTTGAAGCTTTCATTACTATTAACATGAGTTGCACTTCTTCACTGAGATTCAAAGAGATGTCTGAATTAACACAAATCTATCATATTTAATATCTGCTGGTGAAAGGATTTCTAAAACGGTTACCCTTCAGTTTGGAATGTCTCAAGAAAATATTAGCACAGTCAGATGAAAAGGTTAAATTATATTTCAAGCCTTTATTCTGAGCTGATAAATGATACATTACTCAAATGTTTCTTGACTAAAAACTCCATTCTACAAGAACTGTAATAATCAAAGTCACTGGTCAAAAAGATTTGACCTTTAGCAATGAATCACGGAACTGACAGGAAGAAAAGCAAGCTTTGAGTTGATGTTAGGGCATGCACAAAACCTAGTTTATATCACTACTGAAAACACCTCCACAATATTCACCATGCTAAACATAGATTCAACATCTCTGTAAGAACAACAGATGCCAGGTAAACAAGACAAAATAAAGTATCAGCCCATGCCTTCAACTCCTCTTAACTTAGAGGAAGCACTTACTCTACAGAAGAAGAGCGAACAAAAAGAAATTAAAATGTACAACTAAAAGTGTAAAATCTTTAAAAGAAAAATATGAAAAATGTGAAAAAAATTAATTCTAAGACATTGTAAGACATTTTTGCTCAGATTACAAGAACGCTTCCTAAAACAAAACTTTCCATTTCAAATAACAAAGTTTAACTTAACAGAAGGATAATGGAAACTTAGAAGAAAAACTGGAGTTCAAAACAAAGTTCAGAAACTCCACCAGATCAAAAAAGAGACTCACACCAAGGCAAGCTATGAAACACCTTAATGAGATGCCTGCAAAATTTATATATGAAGTACTAAGACATCACTTTTCAAATGCATTAGCAATACACCTAACTAGATATTTTGTGGTGCCAACAAACTGTCTGAAGGAGTATTCTGAGAAGTGAAAGCTATAGCAAAAAAATGAGGTTAACTTTCCCAAATGAGTTCTTCATGGCAGACTTTACAGGTATTTCCATAGCAAAAAAATAAAAACAGAAAGTTACAGTAGGAAAGAAAAAAAAAAAAAAACAATTCTGGCAAAGAAAGTCCCTGGAATCAATTCAGAAGAAATTAAAGAGCTACCTCTTGTCTGTAGTATGTAAATTCCAGCTTAAAAATGTGTCCATACCAAAAGACTGGTAAGGGAGAGGCAGAAAGGACAGAATTGAATGAGTGAAACAGACAAAGAGATGAAGAAAAATTCTATGAATCTTTGAAAAGGGAAGTCATATCTTGCAAATAGAACATTGGCTTTTTCTGAAGAAGTCAAAGGTCCAGCTGATACATGTACCTGAAATTTCCAGAAGATGCTTGATGATATTCCTCATGCCCTAAAGGAACTAAGATGTTCTGGAACAAGGAAAGCAGACAACACAAGGCTAGTTAAGTCAATAAAGTTTGGGGGAAAAAAAATAGTCACTTCTTAAATGAATATAGGTCATTAGTGGTGTCCCACAGACACGTGCAACTGGGATTTGCTTGTTCAACGTTAAAAAACAAGCTGGCATGGGCATGAGTGGGAAAAACAGCAATACTTTTTGACTATACTATGTTATTTAAAACAGCTGAGACAATTGTCAAACACAAATAATTGCAGAAGAATCTCCTAATACTGCATGTGCAGTACAAGAAAAAAAATTAAAGAGTAAATAAATGCTCACGTGCATAAGGATGAAAAGATGCCTATGTGGAAAAAACAACTTTAAAACTTAAAAGGGGGTTTTGAATTGCCTAGAATGAGATCCTGAGGATATAACTGACAGTTCTGTAAAAATACAAGTTCAAAGCCAACAGCAGATTTCCAAAAAGCTGAAGTACCCTAAAGAACTAACAGGAAAAAAAATTAGACCCTTAATTCCCTATGACATCAATCTCTGAGGTAAGAACACACTAAAGACTGTGATTACTCCTTTCTCAAAAGGAATATAGCAGAATTAGAAGAGGTAAAGGCAATGATACAACATCATCCAACGCATGAAATATCTTCCTTATAGAGGATTATTAAAAACACAAGGAATTTTCAGAATGAAAAAGAAATGGTAGAGGCTGTGATGACCTTACAGAAAATCATGAGTAGTATGAGTAAAAAATGGAAAATAAGAAGTAGGGATTATCAAAATTAAACCAGCTAGTACCAGTTTCTGAAAAGGTTTTAGTTCTTAAAAAATATTCTGGAATTCTTAGGCACAGGATGATGTCAATATTAAAATAAATATATGGTCCAAAATTTTTTAAAAAATAAATAAACAAACAGAGATTCATAATTTTTCCACAAAAATACTATCCTATTTTAGGAAATCCCAGCTGCAAAGTAGGACAGTATTCTGAGGAAGCTCCTGTAAGTTCCTGTCATTTTTTCTTAAATTCTTCCCTAGGCATTTGCTGTTACCCATTATTCAAGAGGTGTTACCAGGCAAGATGAACGCTTTGGTCTGACTCTATATAATCCTGTTTGTATCAAGGCACCTACTGCAATGCCTTATACAAAGAAATGAAAATTTGCGACACCAATTCTGTATTTCTCTGCCACGGCTAACAAGTCTGTCACCCTCTGTAGCTTGTCTCCCTGACAGCCCTCTCAGACATGTGCTGGAGCCTTCTCTCCAGTTCTGTCTCCCTGTGCCCCTGGACTCCCTGAACAGTTCCCAGCCCTGGGCCATCACTTGCCATGGTGCTGCCAAAGGACCCTGCTACCAGCAATTGGCTCTGCCTGTGGGGTTCAGCCCCTGGGGATGGTGCCTGGAGAGCAAGAGCACTGCTCACAACCCCAATTACATCTCACACACCCCTCTGCCTTTTACTGGCAGGTTTAGCTCAGAAGGTTTATGGTCAGCAAAGTGTTTGAGAAGTATTGCATAATCTCCAAAAAACGTGCAATAAACCTAAGTACTGAAGAAAACATTAATACAAAATATTTAGAAATTAAATTATCCTCAAAATGTTTCTGCTCATGGTGACTCATTTTAAGATCACTAACAGCACACACATACAAATTTCAGAATACTGAAGACTCCAAACCTGATACAATGCAAGAGTATGTCCATATCTCTGGAGTGGCCCTTTGGATACAGGCACTACATTCCATATACTGCTTTCCAAATTGTAGCTAGAAGAGAAATAGAAGAAGAAACATTTTCAACCTGAAGAGGAAATACAAGGGCTTGTATGTTCAACTAACTCTGACATGGTAATTTGTTAGTATTAGGATCAACAAGATCCTTTGAACTATTACAACAGTGCACTAAATATTCCTCAAGCAGAAGAGGAACAGCTTTTTACGGAACCCATCAACAATCTCAGAAAATAGGAGTACCTAACAAAAACCACAGGACTTGTTCTCTTATCAGTCACATAAACCTCACCTCACCAAACTGCTCATGCCCCATGCTTTTACACTACACAGGACTTGTTCTCTTATCAGTCACATAAACCTCACCTCACCAAACTGCTCATGCCCCATGCTTTTGCAATACTCTGAAGATTTACTGTCGGGCACCCTCCTAACTATATGGTTGATTTTAATTTCCATTATATTTTAATTAATTAAGCAATGCACAGCATTAGATAAGAGAGGTAAAAAAATAAATGAAGGTAGGAAAGAAAAGAAAAATCCAAAAGATGATGGGATCTGTTTTGGATGATTGCAAATGTGTGGAGAAAAGCAACAGGTAGACAACAACAGGAGAAGTAAACATGCTAATAATATGCTAATAAATCCTAATACTTGCATTTGCCACATTTAGAGCCTCTACATATGAAGTCACCACCCAAATCACCTGGGTGCTATTTACAGCTGCTTTAGTTATGCTTTCAATAGGTGGTCAAATATACACACATAAATTGCCATAAGTATAAAAAAGTGGAATGCAGCTGACCTGCCTGAGCCTACTGGCAAGGCATCAGCAGGCAAAGTGCAAGCACTAGAAACAAGTGTCCTGTAACCATAAACTAACATCTATAATGCACATGGCTTTCAAAATGTAGTTCACAAAACTGAAGTATGTATAAATATCACCAACAGTTTGATGTTGCCCATATTTTCATTTTCTATAATTATAAGAAAATTACAATTATAAAATCAGACCATTAATAAACAGTCTAAAAGAGATATAAACCTTTCAGCTAAATTAGAAGATAGAAGCTCCCTCCCTGGTAGGCTCTGTTTTCCCTAAGCCCCATCAGAAAGGACATGACAGAGGAGAAATCACTCACTTCAACACCATTTGGAACGAGCTGTAGTTAAAGGTGTATCCTCCAATCACCCACATGAACTTCCCGTGCAGGACAGCCTTGTGGGAAGCACGGCCCACAGAGGGGCTGAAGGGCTTCACGTTGGGCAGAATCCAGTAAGACTCCGTGGAGGGGACGTTCAAGGAACAATCTGGACCTGTTTTGTAAACAAAAGTGCAATTTGTGCAATCTGTTAGACAGGGACGTTAAAGCCAATAAAGCAGAAACAGGGGAGGCTTAATTACAGATGTCAGGATTGCTCATTCTGATAAAATATGGTGTACACTTGTATGTTTAACAGATGCTCAATGAAAAAATTGACAACATGGGATGTCAATCTAATTGAAAGCATTAGATTAGCTCAAATAATAACAATTCATTTCCACATTCTTCTCAGAAAACAGACTGTAAGTCACAAATTGAAAGAAAGGCACAAAGGATCACATTTTTAAATCATCTATCATTTAGGTCAAAAACTTTTAGCACTGCATGTTACCTTTGGAGAAAACTATACTGTATTTGAACCAGAATAAGTTTATATCAAAGCAAATAATAATACAGGAAATTAAGTTACAATATCCACTACACTATATTAAATCTTAGAAGTAAAAATATGCCTTTTTCAAATGCCATTCTGCATAATTTTTCAAGAGGAAAACACACTATCAAGTGCTTTATCAAAATAATTATTTGAATATTTAAATTTTATATCATTTTATAGACCACTCTACAAAGCCACCAAACCCACAAATCCTAAATTTTATTTTCAAATGTATTTCGGCCAATCAGTTTTGTCAAAGTAAGAAAAGTCAGCAAAACGTATAATTTTTTTTTTTTTTTTTTGCTATATTACTATTAAAATCATGAAAAGCAAAATAAATTTCTTATTTGTTCTGTAATTACAAAAATGTGATCTCTTCATCATCAGTTTATGCTCTAGATCTTATTTAAAACCTGAATGTATATATGTATACATATATATATAAATATTGCTGATAAGGCTATATTTGCAGGGCCTTTGAAGAACAACAGAACAAGTTCCTGTCTGACCATGTGACTGAACAATAAAACAATATACAAAATTCAACATAGTAAAATTGAAAACTAAGTAAGGTACATTTTAGGATCATGTCAGGATAGCTCACGAAAATATTACATCACCACTCAGCAATAGTCAAAATAAAGAATCGTGTCAGAATCGAGAATATTGTTACCCCACTGCATAAATCTGTGGCTTGTGTAACCTTAGAAAACTGTGTCCTACTGAAAAAGAAGAGATTAGTGCTGGAGAGTGTTTACAGGAGAGTAATAAGGATGTTCCAGTTACAAAAAAACACTGTATTCCTTTGAACTACTGACTTTTTCATTTGGAAAAAAACAAAGTTTGGAAATGAATTATAAATGTCTATAAAATAAGTGACAAGGAGAGGGTGAATATGAAGAGTCCACAGTCTCTCTGAATATAAAGAGCTGAGTTTTATGAAATGCAGCTTGAAGAAGCCATGTTCAAAGCAAAGGAGACAGTACCTCATGTAAAAAATACCAGATCTCTTTGGCAAGGATACTCCCTTGGCAAAGGGTGCTCCAGATGCAAAGATTTACGTGAGTCAGACATAATTTTAGAAGGGAGAGCTGCTGAAGTTTACTAAATAAGCTAAATAAGTAATGTACATCAAGTCTACAATAATTTTAAAACATTATCTTGGGGGAATGGGAGCATAGGGAGATTATATTTTTCCAGTGTTTATTGTAATTTTGGGGGCAACTTGTTACAGTTACTTCCTACACACAACAACCAGGAATCCAAAGTGTACATAGCCAGCTGTCAACTTTTCCTAGTGTACTACAGAAGAATGATGTCCACTGGTATCCAAATTACCTTCCACTCACTGAACAATGGAGACACTCAATTCCCATAGTTCATTATACCTTCTACTCAGAAAAGATTAATGGCATTTGAATGAGGTCTAATGAGAGTATGAACAATTCATACATTATTTCTTAAGCATTAATAATTGATACCGTAATAGAGTTGTAACCTCAGCAAAATCGTGATTTTGGTAAATCACCGGAGGAAACACTTAATTTTAATATAAAAGGGCTTTAAAATAAACAATTGATTAAGTATTCTTTGATCGGGGAAGAGCTTAAAATGATGGAAACGGTGCCTGCGGGTCAGAGGGAGAAGCCGCATCCCTGCCGGCTGTCGCCGCGAGCCGCGGGCACCGGGATGTGGCGGCCAGCAGGGACCCCTGGTGGCCAGTGGCGAGCAGAGCCACAGCTCCTGCGGCACGTCCAGGGACACCCGGCACCCACTGCCATGAAACGAACGCAAGAAAACCGCCTCTCACTGAGTTAAGGATACAAAAATCTTAGCCAGACCAGTGATGGAAAGAATGTCACAGACAGCCCTCCTCCAGCCTCAGTGCTTCGGCAGAATCGGGCGGCACGAAAGGCGAGAGGCAAAGCAGAAACTCCACTGTGCCATCGAGTCCTGCAAAGCCTTGGCCTGGAAGGAGCCTCCAACATCATCTAGCTCCAACCTCACTGCCATGGGGTTGGACTGATACATAACTAACCACATTATGTATCAATCGGGACAAAAATGGTGTATATATAGCTGCAAAAATGCAAATCAACGGAATAGTACCGGCCTCTATCAAAACATCATTTAAAAAGTAAATTCTTTTGTATGGCTATTGCTTTATAAAAGCAAGGTAAATGTAGGACTTATAAATATCATTTATATATTTTCCTGCTTGAATACATACACCATTATTTCAGAAAAAAAATACATATTCTCTTCAGAAACATCACATTCGCTAAAATGCGTGCCTTCTGTGCAACAAAGAGCACTACAGCTGCAGAACAAAGATAATGAAAAATACATTTTGTTATGTTTTATGCAAATACTATTTTTCTCCATTCATTTAAAATTGAGTTTCTTTCTTATCTTCCTAATGTGTCAGTCAATCCACTGGGGGTAAGGGGGAATGCTTTAAAAACAGCAAACAACTTTATAAACCTGAACTGGAAGTCAATTACGTTATCCTCTAAGGCAGGAAAAAATTCTATAGGTTTAAAAAAGTGATTTATCCCCACCACACAAAAGAAAGAATCTAATTTCTATTTATTGAGGAGTTTCATGAAAAGCCAAAGTAACAATCTGTTCCAGTAGTTTAAGTCATAAGATCAATTTCCACCTAAATGACTGAACATCATCTACTGTCTTCAAACCAAATCCTTTCCATTGGGAGCACCAGAGGAAAAAAAATGGAAGTATTGATGTGTTGAATATAAATTTCACAGTGCTCTTCATGCAATCTAATCAAAGCGATTTTAAAAGTGTTTTTTGTTTATTCTGGATTTGTTTGTCTAATCATTTGAGTTGAGAATGATTAATGTAATTTTTCAACCACCTCAGCTCAGTGGTTGAAACCATTCCTACAGCCAGACCAGCTGTGCTGGAATGGCTCTAAATTCCTTCAAGGCATTCTAACAGTAGGTGTACCCACGTATCCCTACACTGCCCCTGCACAGCTCTGCAGTATCCACACTAGATGCAATTATTTCTCCCATCCTGTAAATAATCTTGCTGAAAATGAGACTCAATGGCAGGCAAAGAGATCCTGGTGAGGTGTCCAGCTAAAACAGCAGGGCAGCAAGCTGTGCCAGGACTCAGGCTCCTCCAGGAATGACTCAGAAATCCTAATGCACATGAGCTGATGCAGTTCTTGAAATGTCCCCTGGGTGCTGTTACTGAGTCTCGTTCGTTCCTCAGGCAGGAAGAGTGGATCATCCAAGAGTGATCTGGGGATGGGGGATGCACAGGGTCAGTCTGAGCAGGGGAGCCAGAAGGGCTGCAGGGTGGGTACAGCTCCACAGCACCCTTTAACTGCTCAGCTCCACGGCACCCTTTAACTGCTCAGCTCCAGATCCCACACTAAAGAACAACAAGGTTGGCACAGAAGATAAGGCCAGATGTCACAGCACTGCCTACCAGAAGAAGGGAAAGGTTTCCTAGTACTCCATGACTGAGAACAAGTACAGTCTCTGGTAGACATTACATGAAATTCATCATCTTAAATCAAAAACACATTTTGCTTCTCACTCTCTAAAAGCAGCAGGGACTTTCAGATCAGCTGTAGCTGACAATATCTATTGGACTAGAGATTCTGAGACTCCACCCTAATGGCAGCAAGGTACCAACTCCAGTATCTCTGCTAACAACTTCTAGAAAACTTCGCAGCTCGAAGACAAAAGCCTCCTTCCAATTCCCAAATGATGTTTTGATGACCAGTTTATCCCAATTTTTCTTCTGCCAGTGTTGCTATCACTGTACTTAAAGACCTGGACTGTCTATGCACCCCACAAATGTTTATAAACAGCAACACTCTTCCCTCCCAGCCTTGATTTTACTTGTTTAAACAAACCACGCTCTGTTAGTGCCTTCCACAGCTCTGTCCATCCTAATGGCTCTCCATCTGTTTCTATTTGTATTCATAAAACTGTAGTAAGAAATCATGCAACATACTATTAATGCTTTCTTATATTTAACTTGAATTTCTGTGACTGATCATCCTACCAGTGCACTTGGCACTTTGGATTTTAAATGTAAAATTAATAATGTTAATTAGTTCATGTTCTAATTGAGATAGACAAGCAAGTTTTCTCCCATGTCTCTTTCCACATTTTCAATTCAAGACTATAAAAGAAATTCTTAATACTCTTAGTCTCTAAATGTATTAATTTACAATTTATACTGAGGTAATTAAAACCTACACATTACTTGCAGACTTTTTGCAGGATATTCTGGTTCTCCTTTGTATTTAAAGTACCTTCCACCTTTGTATTTCCAGACTTCATTGGCAGCCTTATAGGTAGATTACAAAAATTATGTAACAATATCAGTCCCAAGATCAGCCTTTGAGGAGCACTGCTACCTTTCCATACATGTTCAGCACGCCCACTCACATTTCATGAAGCAGCTGAGTTCCCCTTACTGTTTCCTTATGTATGCACTGTACTCTTCAGTTTCAATTATTTCCTGTCATCAAACGCTGAAGTTCAAATAAAATATATTGCATTTTCATGTCAATTTTCTTACATGTCAATTATCTTCATATGAACTACATTGATAAACTCAGATTTCAACTGTTTTGTTGTTAATCACAATATAGGTTTCATTATTTCTTTCCTCAAGTTATGGTCTAGAACCCTACATGGTGCTGAAATGAAGCTAACAGGTTTTGAGCTGCATTAATCCCTTTCTTCCTAATCTTAAATGAAGGTGCTACAGATAATAAAGTAAATTTAGTATCTTACCTTATCAGGGAGATAGCACTATCTACTTCTTGTATTCAGGACAGAGTATTGCTTGGGATTATTATTTTAATCAAGTTCTATTTTACTACATTTAAGTGTATGCTTTTTAAACAAATATTTAGGTCATAGATTTATTCTAAATGGATTACATTTTTCATTGAAACTCAAAATTAGCAAGGGACTCCCTTCCTAAATCTCATCCTAATTAGACACAGAGAGCATTATCAACTCCTTTAATACAGTCATTTAGTGAAACAAATCAAATAAATTCTGCTAAACTTGCTTTTACTAATTGTCAAATGACACCATAAAGGTATTTAAAACTGGAGCTGGCTCTTCATTTACCTGTGATGTTCTTTCTCTTGTAATAAGGACACTTGATTTTTCTCACACAATTTTCAGACACTAATTTTCTAATTATGATAGCTATATTTTGCTTACAAATTGCACAGTCCTCCAAGCATGCTTGTCAAATTGTTAAATTCCAGCTGAAGATAAATCTGAAGAACATTTCCAGTACATATGAAATAACCATTCATTACAAGACAATTCCTTCCTACCAATTCTATAGATGCAAACTTTTCTTAGACAACTCTCGTTTCTGTGATCAACATATAAAAAAAAATCTACAAATATGGAGCACAGAAACAAGATTCTAACTTAAAACTGGGGGACAAAAAGATTCCTTGGATATGTGTCTTTATATGCATATACAATATAAATGCACATGTCTTTAAGAGGGCATTTCCCAGACAGCGGTTTATCCTTTCTGAATTGATACCTGGCCAGGAGACAACCTGAAAATTAAATTTGAGACAGAGAGAGGGCATTATCACAGGACAGAACAATTATAAGAAACCTGCTTCTATTTTCTTTTTCCTTCCAGGAAAAGCATGTCTGTCCAAAGCAAATGTTACATCAGAGGTCCTCATCTCTGAAGACACAGACTTGTGTGCTTTCTGTTCAAGAACATCCATGCACAACAGACCAAAATCTCAGATTTCAGACCTCCAGGAATTTGGCACCAGCTCCTCCTAGTACTGCATTTCACCTGCTGCTGCCTGAGCCCCCATCTCAAACCTTCCCCACCAGTTTCAATAAACCAGCACCACAGAAGCACAGCTTTGCTAAATCTCAACACTGGGGAATAAGGCAGGCCAAATGTGAGCTTGACATCAAAGTCTTCCACTGAAAAGTGGGAACAAACCCAAATCCAGTGAGTCCTTCCAGGATAACCTCAGTTAGACAGACACTGACAGAGCTGTTCTGGCCACACTCAAGATGCTGTTAGAATAAATGTCATTGTACCAAGCAAGCAAAACACTGATTTTACACTGCAGTAGTCATAGCCCCTTTTATACTTTCATTGTTTACTTTTTTCCTTACAGAAAGGCTCATTTTTCCCTAGAGAGATGTTATAAAACTCAAGCTGCCTGAATTGCTAATGGATTTATTTCAAAGTTAATTAGTTTAATTTCAGAATCTGGTCTTCTGCTACATCTCTATCTGCTAGGAGCAGCCCTGTAGGGAGAACCAGCTAATTGTACATGTTCCAGAAATTTTATTGGTTTTTAACTTTGGATTAGGGCTGAATACCTGTTTGTGGCTGGTATGCATTACATGCAAGCCTTTTTCATAGAGCCCATTTTTGGTGTAGTTCCTTATAAAAAGAACTTCTGCCTTCCTCTGTTTCCAAACCAACTCACAATGCAATCCAAAACACAATATTCAGGAAGGGTCAGATATGCTTTGAAGGTACCCTACTGACCCTCTTAAAAACTAATTCAAACACACCCTGTAATTCCTCTCTAATAGATTCCCCTTTTGCTTGCAGTGCTGATGTTCAATGATCAAAGTATCAATAAAGTTTCTCTTAATTTCAAGACAACTTTCAACTCTTTTTTTCCCTGTCTACATCCAGGAGTCAGCAATGTTTTCAGCATTTTCAAAGATAGTCCACTTAACCCTCATAAAAATGTGGAACTGTTTGCTATCCTTCCAGTCATCCTGAACTTTTTCCACCCGTCACAAAAGTTTTTAACTGTTTGGAAATCCTTTATAGCCTGAAACAATCCAAGACATGGTATTCTTGGTATCAAAGAGAATCTTCTGGCTGTGAAAACATATTCAGCAAAAGCATTTCTCTATAAAATTCTTAAATAGGTCAAATTGTGCAAGAGTCATCACTTTGGTCTCAGCCACATCCCCGTTTCTCTTTTGCATGTGCCTAGCAAAAAAAGAGAGAACAAGTCAGTAGTTTTAAGGCATATTTTTTCCCTCCCTGAATTACATCCAAAGCCTTTTATCAGCTGGCACCAACACATTCTGTTAGACAATATCAAGACAGGTTAGTCAGGAATGGGACAGTGTAATATAGTACAGAACTCATAAAGAAAATGCTCCTTAGGGAAAAGTTCAGCCTCCCTTATGCTGGGTGAATATTTTAAATTAACCAGACTTTCTGTAAATACTAAATTTTGTTCTTACACCAAACAGAAATATTTAAGATTAGTAGCATTATTAAAAACACTTTGATTTTAAAAAATACATTTAACTAGTGCGCGTTTTGTTAAATGCAATGTCTGTTAAAGATAAAAATTATGTCAATTCTTTGATTTGAAATCTAAAAGTTTTTATCAAAGCTTTATTCTATATTTGTACAACCAGCAGCAAGTATCTAAAAGATCCTTGTATTAAATTCCACAAGACATATCTAATAATTTAATATCTACTCTTTACTCAAAGAAGTTATTTCATCCCAAAGAATACCGAAAAGTATTCTCTTTTCTCAGAGTATTTGTTTTAAATGTGTAATGTTATTCAGAGTTGCTCCTTCAACAATAGCCACAAGATGTCACCATTGCAAAAGAAAAAAATCCATGCAGTAAAATAGGAAATTCTGGGATTTATATTCTGAATCAGGGGCTCTAATTATTATACATCCAAATCAATGCACTTCAATGATTTTTTTGTTAATACAGACACTGAAGTTACTCAAAAGAAGATAAAAAGAAAAGAGTAATAAAAAATGAGACATGAAATTCTCTCCTAAAGCATACAAATCAAAATCCATCAGCCACTTGGTCTGAATTACCAAACACAAGATAAACTTGTCAGACAGCAAGAGAAAAATCTATGATTCCATCATTGCAAATAATCTGCACAGAAGATAGTATCAGTATAGAAACTGCAGAGAATACAGGTGTAAATAAATCAAGAAATAAAACAGAAGAAAGCAGTCTCCCAGAGAACTTAAGGAAAGTTTGGGATTTAGTAAGGGAAAACAATTATATATCCAAGCCAGCTCATCTATGACAGAGTTTAAAAAATAATTGAAAACTATGTACATTCAGTGAAAATCCAAGGAATAATGAAGCAAATTATCTTTATATGATCTGTAGGAATGAGTGAGAAGGTAATATGTACAGAAATGCTAGGTAAAAGGAAGGTGCTAGCAACAGTAGTCAGATTTTTATTTTGTGCTTAAAACTTCTAATTTAAGTTCATAGCACAGTATCTGAAGGTGTAGCCTAAAAAGCATTTCCAAAGATTTGTGACATTTCCCCATCTTGTACTCCACAATTTGACGTTGCAAGGAATCCAGGCACAACTCAAAGGGCAATAGTCTTGCTGCAAATTCTATTCACAACTTCTGGACAGGGATTAAGTCTTCAGGATCTTTTTGTGCACTACAGTCCTGGAAGGTTTTAAAGGACTCATTAATAAGTCTACACTATTTCCATTCAATGACCATATTGCTAAACCACTTCTCTTCTGTGGGTGCATTGACTGCCTTTGAATGAACAACTCATTACTTATTAAGAAGTTAAATGTATTAGATCTCATCATGACTGTGGAGTAATAGGTGTGACAGCTAATAGGAGTTAAAAAGTCATTTCCTTTGACATGCCAAAAGAAACAGCAATAAAACAGAACAGAGGCAGGAAGTCATGGGAAGAGGTATATCAGCTAAGTAATCTGGAGGGATTTTAATATTTCTGTTAAGAGAATGGCAATTTCTAAGCATAGCAAGCTAAGCCAATTGAGACTTGTAAGAGAAGTGGTAAATGATAAAAACAAAAATCCACAAGCATCTAGCATAATTATAGTAAGTGAATTAAACATTTAGGATCTTAAATAATTTATCTGTAATGAGAAACAATGATTTATGGTACTGGCATTAAAACTGCACCACATGCTTACAGTACATCCATCAGCCCACACACTCCTGTACCATTATAACAAAGCAGTTCACCTTCCTTTTTCATTGAGAGGTTGCTACAAATAATACCCAACAAAAACCAGATAGTGGATACTTTACTTCAGGAAACACTAAAAACATGATGCAATGATGTGACATTAAAAGCAGGGCAGGGAGAAAATCAAATTACCTAGTCACTAAGCTAAGCAAACCTTACCTTGCCAGCTGTCATTGCAGACACAGAGCTTCTCTCCTGTCAGGTCACAGTAGCCATGATCTGGGCTCCCACAGTTGGCTTTGCAATAGGGAATGTCACAGGCCTCTCCTTTCCAGTACTTGTCACACTCACAGTACACCCGGCTCGGGACAGACAAGCTGGTTGTGCACTTGCCATGTTCTGAGCAGTTATTAGGGCAAGAGTTAATTCTGAAAAAAAAATAAATACGTAAGATAAGGGAAATGATGACCCATTAGCTGATAACAGTGGTTTCATCTGGCAGTACTCTAGCAGTACTTGTTAGATAAAGTATTTTTTACCATGAAAAATTTCTATGTACTGGTAAAACACAAGTTTAATGATGATTTTACAGGTAAATGAGCTAAAAAGGGGTTGATCCAATCTTATATATGAAGTTTGTGATGCACTCTGGATCACAAATACCTTGCACTGCAACAAATATTGACGTTAAGCAGAAGGACAGGCCCTGCCTGGACAGATCACTACCTATTTTTCTCCTATATTCTAGTATAAGCACTCAGTCCCTTCAAATGCTTGTTATCTCTAGAAACAACCACACTGGAAGTAATTGAGCTTAAACTCTCCACCACAGGCATACAGTTAAAGGGTTTTCCTGAGTAGCTTTGGTCCATACTATAAACAGGATGCCTAAGATCTGGGGAGGATAGAAGAGGGAAAAACAAGTAAGGAAAAATACAAGATGGCTAATTTCCTGAAACTACTTATAAGTACCACTTCATGCTTTGAATCCTTAATAAAAGAGCCACCTTAACTCTGCAGTCCAAGATGCAAAAAATAGGAGAGCCTAGGCTGAAAGAAGTCTGTGACTCTTCTGGGAGTTAGCATTTCTGTGATACACCCTACCAAACACTGAGATCACAGGCAACTGGAGTGCAAAATTAAGCAAAGT